>CM023484.1:0-57181 GCA_013339685.2 Hyalomma asiaticum
TTGAACACGCGTATCGCAAAAGGTCGCAGCGGCTCGCCAAACAGCGTTTTCAAACGCCCCCGCCATCGAGCGATCGAATGGGAGGTCGCTGATTGGCCCCGACCCAAGTGACGTGCGCGTAATTTTCAAAACCTAGCTGCGAACAACGTGCTTCTACAACGTACTCCTTCGTTTCAGCCAACGGTATCATCGCGGCATCTGGCGGCGTCACACGAGTCGCCGGCGCTCTATTACAGAGGGCTAGCACTGCCGAGGCGGGCGACCTCAGTGAGGAATCGGGGCGCTATGTCACTACGGGAGGCTCGGCAGAGCGGCTGACGCGGGAGGCGCTGTCGTCGCTAGCGCGCACTCCGCAGCACATCGAGTTGAGGAGGAACAGCAGTGGTAAGGAGGAAGGCGACAGAAATAAGCCCATAGCTGCCTTAGCGCATTGTGCTTCGCTTTATTTATGGTGTGAATGATTTCGCAATTGTGTTGCCTAATCAGTGACGCAATGTCAAAAAAACGTTTCAGGGACCCTTTAATACTACCGGAGAGAAGAAAAGAAACCAGTCCCTCCACTCGGATGCCTTCCAGTACTTCATCTACCGGAGCGACCGTGGCAGCCTGGTTGTCTCCCAGACAGGTGTTAGTTTGCTCAGCTCTGTACTGATTTCTTCAAGCTTTGAACCAAGACTGAATTCATTTTGCCGTTTGTGGCTGAACCACATGAAGGCTGTAGTTCGTACAAATCCATTGCAGACAGCGTGCATGTAGTCCACCACAAAAGAGCAAGGAAAAGTGAAGAATGCCATGAAAAACAATGCACTTCCACCTTTGATGCCACAAGATGGCTCATTTCTTCTGTAGGCTTCCTTGACATGCTTGGCAAAGTTTTCTGGTGTCCTCATCCTTGGGCACTGTTCTGCATTTCAAAAATGCGGGCATGGCCTTTTCCCTTCTGAACGACCTCTCCACTATGTTCGCACCACGCACACCCATGGGACCCATTAAATTGAGTCATATTCATGACCATGCCACGTGCTACGGTGTCGACAGTGCAAGGACCAGGGTATACACGACAAGTCTCCGTCACGCCACCTACACTTGTCCAAGAAATGCCTTCAGATGACAGGCGGTTCATCGTTTGAACAAATGGCTTCAGAATGCATCCATGTGCGGTTTGCCATTTCCGAACCACAAACCAAAAAGCAAGAGTTTTTGCACCCTTTCCCTATACGGGAGCTCATTAACCTGCAACAACAGGGGCCACAGACTATGTCCGGACGACTCGAATAATGGCACGCCATCTGTGTTCCAGGTTAGTGAGATGTCCTTGCTCGTTATGGGCATTGCATTGTATCCCACACTCTGTGTGATGTCTGTGACATCATACGAGACACCCCTTCGGTCATGTGTCAGCTTGCCACTTAAAAGTACATCTCTGACTTGGCTGTCAAGGTCCAGAGTAAGAAAGAAGGAACCAGTGTCTAAGAGCGCAGGAATGCTGCGCACTGCTGTACACTGGAACACTTCGCACAAGCACTTTCACAAGGGAGCTCAGCAAGGTACTCCCCACAGTCTGGACAATAAATATGTGTAGTGCGCTGACATTCCAGGGCAGCAGGAAAGTTCTTAAAGAATAAATGTTTAGTCTTTGGGAATGCAACACCTTCAGGCATATGGGCATCAATGACTTTCAGGAGGCTTTCTGTCGCTTCCTTAGATGCATGATGCCGCAAGCTGTGGGCCATCACTAACACCAGAGACTGAGCTCTTGTCACCTTTGATTCGGGATACAGGAGAGCATCCTGGGCAAACAGAGAGTAAATGAGCTGTATATATGAATTGTCACATAGCTTCACAGTTAAAATTGCCAGCCCATTTACCTAAGACACTAAGGAAAGCACGAGGCCTATGCTCTCATGTATGCGACAATTGCTATGGCACAACACGAAGCATGACGAACGTAAATGACAGGTCATAACAATTAGAATCATGACAGGCGTGTCATGAGCGGCGTTGTTTGCATGCCAGTTTTGGTGCTGTTGCGGCCGCTTCTTTAATGGGCTATAGGCTCCTGTGCAGTCGAGTTTCCATGTGCGACATCAGCGCCAGAATACACAGCTGGCGGACAGAAGAAGAAAATTGGGCAGACTGACCGGACATACGCAACGCACGCGCGCTGTCTACAAACTCTAGCAGCAGGTGTACGCCGCGCGTCCACTTTCTCTTGCTCGGTTTCCTTTGAGACGCGCGCTCCTAAGTCTGCAGCAAACTGTTCCAGAGGACGGACACTGAGCTTGCGTATAGTTTTCTTCTTAGCACGCCCGAAAAGCAGCGAAGAAAACGCGTGCGTCGCTGTCGCGTCGGCCTCCACCCCGCGCGCGCGTCTCATGATTGCACCCAAAGCGGCCAATGTCGGCGACACTGAGCCGTCCGACGAGAGCTACGTAGCGCCCTCTGGCAAGTGGACGGAAGCCCATATACGAAAATTGCTATGGAACAACACGACTGCATGACTATCATAAATGACAGGTCATAACATGAAAATCATGACATGCATGTCATTAATTTCACGTTATATGTCATCACTGGCATGATTTACATGCCACGGTCCTCGATCTATACTGCCATTTCGTTAATGGAATGCATACGAAAATTGGTTTGGCACAATATGTCATTACGATCATTAATGACAGGTCATAACATGAAAATCGTGACATGCATGTCATGAGCGGCATGATCTACAAGCCACTCGTTCAGTTAATGGGATGTATACCAAATTGCTATGGCACAACACGACTGCACGACGAACGTAAATGACAGGTGATAACGTTAGAATCATGACATGCGTGTATGAGCGGCATGGTTTACATGCCATAGTCGTGGTACTTTTGCGGCCGTTTCGTAACTTCATATGTACCAAACTCGGTATAGCGAGACAACAATGGCAAATCCATTTTACGTTCCTGATGCGCGCTTCGCATTTCCTTGATTCCCACTGCACGTGGGATTTTTTCCTTATGGGTCTCCCATGCAGCGGCAAGATACCTAGCGAGCTCCTGTTTACTGCATCTGATATAGCTTATGATACTGCTAGTTCAACTTTTAACACAAAAGTTTTTTGACGGGGTCCACCAAGCAATCAGTGACGCACTTCCGTAACGGAAGTGGATCTCTGAATAAAGTGAACTTGATTGAAACTGCAAATGAAAAGCCACCCTTCGCGACGGCGCCCCCGAGGTCTGCCGGGCGCTCGTGTGCCGTGCCCGGACTATCGTGCCCAGGCGGACTCGAACATCCGGAAATTGACGTGAAGTGCTGGAAAGTCTACCGGCATACTACCGCAACATCTTTCATGTAAGGAACACATGGGCCTTATATGTTCACTATAGCGATTTCTTTACAAAATGCATTTAATTGTCTTCCGGCTAAAGTAAACGTCTTTAGTAGAGCGAGCTATAGTGCTTAAGAAGCAAAATTGCTCCTAAATTAACATCACCTCCCTTATACCGCACTATTGGTTTCCTTAGATTCGCTGCGGCGGCACCGCCATCTAGAAATATTAGATAGAGCGAAGCATATTGTTATGCCAATTGGCACCGGTAGTCAGTGCTTCGGCAGTCTTCGCGCCTGAAACGCCGCGGAAGTTAGCGGCGTGGCAATGTCGTGACAGTGCGTTCCTCGGGCGAAGTAAGAACGCGGCAGCAGCAAATTTGTCTTGCGTGGCCAGCTGCGTTGAGTTGCGACGCGCACTGCTCCAGGAACACAAGGACGAGCGTCGACAAGCAAATTATTGGCCTTTTGTTGCAGTAGGCTATGTTTTTACAAAATAATCCGCTCACAACCCGTGCAGTTTCGTTTGCAAGGTGTCACCGTTTGCGGACGTCCTTGTATATAGCAAGTTTGCGCAGAGCTCTGCCGCGTCAATTCAGCGTTTACGGAGCAGTGTGAGTCGTTGGAGAGCTATACCTTGTTTACAAATATCTAGGGTCCTTGTGCCGTGCCTAGGTGTCACTGATGTCTACGTGCAACGTGTTCACACGTTCACAGTACCCGTAACGTATTCACACGTTCACTGTACCCAAGCCATCTCCAAACCCTCGATTTGCCAGGTTGCCGCATACGCATTCCGCAACTTCGCGAAGATAGGTTCCACTTTCGTGTTATACCGATTGCTATGATAGAGGGATCAGACACATTTTTTAACACGAAAGTTTTTTATGCCGGGGTCCACTAAGAAATCAGTGATGCACTTCCTGTAACCGAAGTGGATCGTTGAAAAAATAAAGTACCATTCACACCGAAAAAGTTTCATACAGGCAGACCCGAACACACCTTCAACCGGGATTTGACGAATGGAGCTAGATGCTCTAGCGACAACACCGCAGCATCTGTCGTACAGGGAGCAGACTGGCTTTATATCTTCACTCTAGCCTTAAGAAGTTACATGTAATTGTCGTCCGGTTAAAGCAAAGGCGTCAGTGAACTATGGTGTGTTTAAAAAGCAAAATTACTCTCAAATTAACGTCGCCTTCCTTCTATTGCACTCTGGGTTCGCTTAGCTTTGTGCGGTGGTACCGCCATCTAGGAACAATAGATAGAGCAAAGCAGATTGTCGTGGTGATTTGCGGCGGCAGTCAGCGCTTCGGTAGTGTACGCATCTCGACCGCCGGGCAAGTTAGGGCCGTGGCGGCGTCGTGATGGTGCGTTCCAGGGGCAGAGTACGAAAGCGGCCACTACCAAATATGTCTTGCGTTGCCAGGTGTATTGAGTTGCGACGCGCACTCCTCCAGGAGACGGCCCTAGACGGCAAAGACGGCCCTTGACAAGCAAAAGATTCGCCTGTCGTCGCAGCGGGCTGTGTTTTCGCAAAACGGTCCTCTGACAACCCGATCAGTTTCTCTTTCAAGGCATCACCTTTTGCGGACTATCCTCGTGTATGGCAGGCTTGCCCAGGGCTCTGGCGCGTGCAGTTCGGTTTTTCCTGAGGAATGTGAGTCGCTCGAAAACTGTCTCTCGTGTACAACTGTCAAGAATCCTGTACCGTGTCGAGGTGCCTCTGATGTCAATATTTAACGTATTCGCAAGTTCACAGCACCAAAGCCGTCTCCCGCCCTTCGCTTTGCCAGATTGCCACTTATGCATTCCACAACTTCACGAGGACATGCGAAGAAAAAAAATTACACCATCTCCCCGAAGCGGACCATGGGGTGATGTAGAGCATCGCTAGGGGTTTCAACGGTGCATTTAACGGCGGTGTTTACAGGTTTGCAGTGTTGCTTCCATCACACAACGCCACCAACTTCTTTCATCGGAAAAGGAGGAGATACTACTGAAGCGAAGCGCGCGCGCGCTCTCTACCCGCTTTATTTATCGCCGCAGATGTTGGAGAGAGGGAAGGGAGAGGAGAGTCGCGCATGCGTAGTGTGAGTGCGGACGCCGTTTGACGCCTGACATAAGAGCACTGCACGGGCCCGGGCCGGCCCGAAAGCCCGGGCCCGGGCCGGGCTCGGGCCCATGACCTTCGGGCCCCGGCCGGGCCCGGGCCTGGGTCAGGCCCGAATCAGGCCCGGTTCTGATACGTGTCCGTAATGGCGCGTGTATACTTTTTGGTTTTGTTGTTTTTTGGGATTTAACGTCCCGAACCTAGTCAGGCTATGTGAGACGCCGAAGTGGAAGTCTCCGGGCAATTTAGACGACCTGAAGTGCATTAGCGCACACTGAAAGGCAGCATTGCGAGAAGTGCTAAGCAACGGTACACTGCCCAGATTAGTGCATATAAGATGCACTCATGGGTATCATGGGAAACATTTCGAGCATGCAGCTACGCTCCCATGCCCGCCTCCCCTGCTTCCGCCTTCGTGACATTGTAGACTGGTCAACGCGGCTCGTAAGTCATTAAGACTTGAGGAGCTGTTTTTCCTGCAGTTTAAGCGAAAGAAGAGAAGTGACTCTTGTCACAGGGTCGCCGATCCACGAAGATGTTGCTGATTTTTGTGCTAGCAACGCAGTTGCAAATATTTATGATTTGGCAATTAGAGAGTTAGAACTAGCATTTAACTCGGACTCTCATCACATCGAGTGTGTACTTGCTGATTCTCACGGCCACCTTTGTCTTCGTCACACTTCGTCAGTAATTCATAAGTTTCGTCATTCGTCGGAGCACAAGTGTTCTCGGGCGCTCAAACCGTGGACGCGCTCCCGAGACAGAAGTGAGCAAGCACCTAAGGAAGGTGATAATCAATATGATTTACTGCAGTGCACTTTGTAACAGGCGTGTGTATTGGCACCCTTTACCGCACAAATATCTAAGGGCTCCAGAGACACCCCGTGAGGACGAATTTTCATCCCTTCAAGCTTCCATCTGCCTTCGAACTTCTGCCGCTATTAGATTTTAGCACTTAAGTAATACACATCAAAACGGGAGACATGAACCCCTCCTCTAGTAAAAAAAAACGTATGGCAGCTCCGCTGCTGTGAAACCTCAGGACGTGCGTAGCACGGGCACCCAGCGATTGCAGTTCGTACAGTTCCCACTGCTCCGTGGACCAAAGCGTCAATGACCCCAATGCTTGTGGTAAGCAAGTAGGGTTTCCCCGGCACGAGTAGAATTTGTTAGCCAGAATGGCTAAGTTGGTATGCGACACGTGCGCTACTTTTTCGTTTACTTTAATCGGCTGCGGTATCACCGTCGCGTGTTAGGTGTACCACGATCCAAAATCGTGGCGCTGCTAGCTCGGTGCGTGCGCTAACATAAGTTGATTATAGTGAGTAATACAGGTTTTGCGGAAGCTATATACAGAGGCATAGACTAAGTATTCTGTGCCGCACTAGAGATGCTTGGCAGCCTACATGTTGAAACAAAAGCAGAAGGGCCCAAGTTCATTGATATGATAGAACACATAACTTATATTATTGACGGATCAGTTGGCACCTGAAATGAAGCCTATTGTGAAGCAATAGAATATGCGAGATCCGCGTGAAATGTCCTTCCACGTGGTCGCTACCCCTCTCAGAAGTTTGCTTTTCCTCTACTTTCCGCCTTTTCCTGCCCAACGTAGTCACCGCTTTTTCTTTTCTGGCACACGTCGCCTCCACCGTCACAGCCGCCAGCTGCAAGACTACAACCACGACTGCGAGCCACAGACAGTCAGATTTCGCTTCCCTGTTCGCACCGAGGTCTCTGGCCCTCGGCGGCAACCAGCTCTCCCGATTGCAGTCATTGCATGGGATCACGCTCCGGACACCAGACCCGCCGCGTTCGACGTGGAGCGCTTAAGAAGCCAGCGGCTAGTTCAGTTGGGCGCTCTAATAAGCAGTTATTTCGGAAGCCCTTAGTCCGGTCTTGATTTAAAGTATAACACTTTCAAAGACCGAGGACGGTCAAACAAAGGCGACGAGATAGGCGTCTAAAGTGAATAGCGAGGACGGTATGTCGCTCGCTAACGTGTGTGGCTTGCTTTGACAGATCTATGGCACTGCGGTGGCGTTGGTTCGGCGAACAAAGGTGCGGGAGAGGACTCCCTTCTTTCTAGCACGAAAATGTAGCGTACGTTGGAGACAGTTGCCTACCGAGGAGTCGAAACGACAGGTTTAGTAACGCTACTCAGCCTGGCGAATCCTCCCAGGAGTAGTTAGAGCGCATTTTTTTCTCCCTCTCGTTGCATTGCGCAATAGACAAAGTTTGCAGGATAAGTTCTGCGCTATTTACTCAATAGTCCCAGCAATTATAGTAAAGCCAGTTATAAACGTCGGCCGTTTTTACACTTTATGTTGGCGTTGTATGATGTAGTCGTTCTTTGAAAAGAAATAAGAACATTGCACCATTAGCACTGCGTGCATGAGACAGCCAGCTATGCCTCCTCATATAAATCCCTGCAATTCTTTCGCTAAAGTGTTACAGGTGTAATTAACCGAAGGTAAATACAGTACCAGTGCAAATCGTGACACTGTCATATGTTTTCACAACACTCTCCGGAAACTATCTTGAGTGCGGCTGGCATCTACACTATAGGAGAAGATTGGAAAGTGCCTTGTTTATGCTCAAAGAATAATTGGTTGAATTGGGCCGGGCCTAAACCTTTCGGGCCTAGGCCGGGTACGGGCCGTATTTAAAAACACCGGGCCGGGCTCGGGCGGGCCGGAGCTCGGCGTTTTCGGGCCGGGCCGGGCCCGGGCCGGAAAAAGCCGGCCCGTGCAGTGCTCTACGTGACATACCAGCGAGCAAGAGATGCTTCGCATTTAAAATAGAGGCAGCGCATTCGTACGCGGATGCGACATTTCCCGAAATATCTTGGAATCGTTCTGCCTTGTCGCTCCAACCAAATGAATCAAACAAGCAGAATCTCGCACGCCCCCTGTCTTCCCCCCCCCCCCGCCCCCACCATCTTATAGTCCCGCATGGCTCGTGCTGCGCCACGCTGACACGCAGGCCAGCACCTCTGGGTACAGGCGACACAATCATATACAGGGCAAGGTAAGGTGTCGCCAACTCGCAATGTTCGCTTACCGCATCCAGAAACAACGACCTCGTGAAAATTAGAAATATAGGTATTGGTATCATCTTCGAAATGATAACATATACATAAAAATGTGCTTGCTTTCAAGCACCGAGCATTCGTACTACTTCTGCGTAGAGCACGTTTTTCCAATACTTAGGTTACATCGATTTGGTCGTTCCCGTTCTTACAATCAGACATTGCCACTCTCGTCCGCTTCCAACATACCACGGATGGAGACTATTTTCTATAAACTACCATGTTTATTAGAAAGACTATTTAAAGTAATCAACGTGTATGCATTGTAACTAACGCGAGGTAGTGATATTTCACTGCATTCCGTTACAAGCCCGGAACTCTGCAATTCCTTTAATGCTCATTTTGCTGGCCTTTGTCATCCATTCTTACAATGCCTTGACGACTTAGAACGAGGATAGTTCGTAGTAATCGTCTGCCGGGAAATGTTCAGACAGAGACGGCCTAGCTACAGGGACGAAGCTCCTGGAATTCGCTTGAGAACCTGTTACCTAACCTATGCGCTCTTTTCTACAAATGCACATTATGGTTACGCTTTGTGTTTTCTACCACACGATAGGGTCGGTAATGTACGAGACCCATACAGAAATGTCGTTTTTAATGCGATATGCAATGCAGCAGCAGTGCAATTATGTCGAGATTGCTCATTTTCCAACCTTCTTCAATCCCTTTGAGACAGGTAGGTTTACTTGTATTTGTAAAGCAGTAGGAATGGCACAGTTCATGCACAGTCGCCCATTTTTTAACTGCAACACGTGAGCGTCGACCATCGAGTTGACAAGGGCCCTTCAGCTCAGCGCAGCGATGTTGTCCACAAGAGCACGCGTGGGCGGCGGGCACGCCTGGGCGGCTGTGATCTCCAAGGCTGTTTCAGCAACCGGATGCCACTTCCGCTTCTTTTGAGAACCGTTATCGTCACCTTTATTCTTTTTCTGAAGGCCACCATGAACAAAATGCAATAACATACAAAAAAAGCAAGTGAACTGTAAAACAAATTACTTCCAAAGGGGAGTAAATCGCTTGTCCTCTAGCGACCTTGCTGTTCATTCGTTACTTTCGGTTTCGGTTTACGTATCTGTCTGGAAACCCTGTAAACGTCTGTGGCGCTATTGTTCCTTTGTATATATGTGGTTGTCAGAAAATAAACGGGCATCATTTGTTGGGTGGTAGTTGTCATTGGTCCTGGATAGCTTGGCGCAACCCACCCTGGGCGATAGGCCATGAACCGAAGAAGAGATTTGTGTGAGAGAGGACTACTAAGAATACATACGAACAATTGTAACACAAATATAGTAATCAAATTTTGGTTAAAGAATAGTTTCCTGCGAGGACTCAAGGTATGTTCTCTAACCATAAATCTTCGAATTTCATTCCGTGGCTACTGTACATTAGGCTACAGTTCCCCGTTCAGTGATTAAGCAGCCTTCCTATAGGGCTCAGGAGGGGTCTTTTGGGAACCTCTTTCAGGAATGCGCTCTATTTAAGTGTATCGAAAATTTAGTTTTGTATTTCTGAGGTTCAAAGTTTCAGGTGGAAATAAATTTAAAGCATTCATTAAATGTGGTTGACACGCTGGCTTTTCTCCTATGCTTCTAATTTCTATTTGAACACCAGGCAAGAGAAAATCAATCCTGTATTTTCTCGCGAATAAGAGACATGTTCCCGTATCCAAAGAGAAGCCCTTAAAATACATGAGTCCAGATATTCCAGGAAACTGGCAGCTACAGTCTGTGAAGACGTAGATAAACTGTGTCTACAGGACAAAGCAACAGCACAAGCAATGTGTCGGTCATATTAGTGCCATATCAGCTGGAGTAAACCCTTTGCTTGGTCCCGCTGAGATGGCTGGTCAATCAGTTTACGTGCGCCTTGAAAAAGTTGCATAATTCTAGGGCTCTTATGGGAGGCTTCGTGGAGTTGAGCCCCCTAAAATCATGTTCGATGAAAGTCGGCATTCTCCAAGGTTTCTCGGGGTACTCGATGTGGAAGACCCAGAAGGCTGCGAAAAGACAAGCATTGTCCGAGTGTGGTTACTCTCAGCAGGTTTTCACCGTCAACATAAAGGTCTGTGTAGTCATCTGGCCTGCTCATTAAACGTGGCGTCCTGTATACTTCCTCCTGTGCAATGATAACAGAAGATACCAGAACTCTCAGTCACGTTACGAGGTCTGTGGAGCAGAGCATCAAGTGAAACAGGCCAAGGCCACTCGAGGTGCAATACAGAATGCACTGTTTAACTTTCTGCCGTGATGGAACGATACATGTACAGTTCTTTCATCATAGTCCTCAGTCACTGTTCCGATTATTCGCTTAACACAAGCAAAACAGTCTTTCACTTTTTATCTGAAGTTTCATGCTCCGCCTCTAACAAAGGACATAAAATTAACGGCATCGAGGTGCAGAACATTGCTGGCACAGCTGCCCACTTGAAACCCACATGGCGCACCATTCCATGATCACGCACAGGATCGTGTAGCACGCCAGCAGGTACCAGAAGCAACGAAAGGGCGGGCCGTAAGTTGCACAAAACATGAGAAAACAAAACACATCTTATAGAAGGTACAATAACAGTGTTAATAGAAGGACTGCCAGGAGTCGAGTTAAACTGTCGCAATACTTTTTATACGCACCATAATATAGCCTCTATACAATTTTTACGTCAACCATATCATGCCGAAGTTCCTCGTGGTGAAAAGTGTGGTCATCCTCTTACGCACTACTGAAGTCCTACGTGTTAACACACATATTATGTACGCCAAGCTAATGATATACACAAATGAATACTTTCCACAAAAAGAAAAGGTTGAAACCTAATTACTCGAGGAAGCAACATCTTCGGGTAATAGATCAGTTTACTATGAAAACATTAGAGAGTAATAGTTGAGCGGCTCAGCGGGCCCAGCGATGGAGCGGAGGGGACAGCGGACCGCATGATGAGAGAAGAGTAATAGATCAGCGACGCCCCGCTTCTTTCAGCGGAACTTACCGCAGCGCCACCTGTTGAACAATGTTGGAGTTACTGTCGATCGAGCAGAGGTTTTTATCTGTCGAATAAATTCAAGTTACTGCGAAAAGGATATCGCAAAAGTCATTTTTCATTAGATCACAGGTGTTATCTGGAAACGCATCTTCGCTTTTGCTACATGACACGACGACGCGCCGCCGCCGCTTGCGTTCGGGGCTGTCATCTTGCAAAACGCTGGCACGCTGGCCCGCTCCGTGCGCTCCGCTGAAGAGACGAAATGAGCGGGAGAGCGGCGCGCTCCGTGAACACGCTGGATGTCCCAGCGGGCCGCGCATGCGCAGTTGGCGTCTCCGCTCCTTCGCTGTTCCCGCTGGTCCGCTGAGCCGCTCAGCTATTACTCTCTATTACTTTAAACGCAAACCAGCATGTACCGCCTCTGCATGTGCAGGGTCGTCCAACCAATTGATGAAAAGCTTTAAAAGATGCACGTGTGCACTGGAAAATTCGACTCCATTCATTTTTTTGACGATGTCAATGCAATGACGACTCTACATTACTGAAACGCCCCTCTCGCGTGCTTGATGGAAATTTCAACCAATTTCCTAATAAGCAAGAAAAGTGAAATACAGAAGGCGATGTCGAACATATGCATCTCGTCACGCAGTAGAGTTTGCAAGCGTTTATGGCTGACGTATTCTGAAGTATATGCACCGGCACTGTAAATAACTTTCTACCAATCCCTTCACAGCACACACAAAACAAATACCAGCAACAGCGCCGCAAGCCTGCTCACGAACGTCGCACTTCTAGGTGCGCCTCGTGGTCACTGGTGTAAGTTGCACACAGTCTGTAGTAAAGCGAAGGGGGCAGTACGGAGAAGTGAATAAAATTCATTTTTCTCGAGCCCTCTCCTTAGCATAAATAACGGAATGAAGGGGGAGATATAGTTAATGTCCTTTGGATCCACTGACTTAGTAGAATCGACAGAGGACCATGAACATCACTATCGCCTCGAATAAATCGCGTGGCATTTATTATTTATTTATTAAGTTTTTTTATAAAATACTACAGACAAGAAGTCCAAGCAGGATGAGCAATATACATATGATACGGAGATAAATAACAGAATGAATAAAAGATGAAACACGTTTTTACACAATTACGTTTGTAGAGGACTATTGCAATAACAACTGAATAACTTGGTCATGATGCAACTAAAAAGGCTTATGAAAGAACGACAGTATTTACACAAATGGTAAGGTGTACATGTCACGGGCACTGGAGAGGTGCTTCGGTTACATTAATGCAGTCGGCTATTGTTTGCGGAAAAAACAGTGCCGAAAAGTATGAGTTCTTGCGAAAATTGATGTCAGAGAATGACGGTGGTGGTTCCGGGTGGGTCTGCTTAACAGGGCGAAAACGTATGCTGCAGTGTCTAAGGCTAGCCTACGGTTAACTATGTCTGATAGAAATTCTAGTCGCATTTTTTCCCCTCGAATCTGTATTTATTCAACGTCGTTTGCATTTAGTAATGCAGTGGGGGAGTCGACGGGCTCAAATTTACTATTGTGAGCACTTTTAACGTACTTCATCGTTAACACTATATATATATAGATAATTAACACTATATATAAATTGAACTGCTTTTCTTTGAACTCTTTCTAGGTTTTTAATGTTATTTTTTGTGTGGGCATCACAAACTCTTGAAGCGTACTCAAGTTTTGGCCTAATCAAGCACAAGTAGGATATATTTAACGCAACGCGGGGCAGTCTTGAGCTTGTGGCGAAGAAGACATAATTTCGGGAAGGCGGTAGAGCAGATATTTTTTGGCAGGTTCCAGGATAAGTTACTCGTTAATGTTAGACCTACATATTTGTAGGAGGCTACTTTCAGTAAAGCATCAGCTGAAATGTATGTATTGTCTAGGGGGACTTTCTTGCCCATTTGGGGAGATATACGCATTTATTTCCATTAAAAACCATTTCCCACTGTTCGCACCATTTTAACACATTGCTTAAGTTAGTATTAAGGTCACATTGGTCACTAACGCAGGTTTCATCTCTAAACAAAACACAATCGTCGGCGAATAGACGAATGTGTACCAGTTTGCTAATCACATTGACAATGTCATTTATGTAGACGAAGAACAGGAGGGGGCCGAGTGCGCTCCCCAGCGAAACACCAAAAGTCACCGGAAGGCAGACAAAATGTTGTTCTCCCAGCTGTACGTATTGGTAGCGGTTGCTTAGATAGGCTGATATCCATGAGATAAATAATTCTAGTACGCCAATTAACCCAAGCTTTAGAATTACTTTACCGTGGGAACTCTATCAAAAGCCTTACTGTAATCTGAGAATATCACATCAATGTGGCTGTTAGCGTCAAGACAAGCTGCAAAGGTGTGTACGATGGTAACCAATTGTATTGTAGTGGGAAGTCCTCTTCGGAACCCATGTTGTTGTTCGTTAAAACTGAGCGTTCTTCTAAGAATTCATTTATTTGTGGGCTATTATGTGTTCAATAAATTCGTAGCATGATGACGTTAAAGAGATAGGTCGATAATTTTGCAGTAAAGTATGGGCGCCTTTCCTGAATATCGGGACAACTCGGGGTGACCTCCAGGCCATTGGCAGTTCCGCTGATAAGAGACGCGAAAAATGATGACCAAGTATCTTGCAACTGACTCTGCAAAGCGATGAAGAAATATGTTGGGGATATTGTCTGGTCCGCAGGAGGTTTCCGTCTTCGAGTTCAGCAACATAGCAATGACACCTGAATAAGAAATAAAGTTTACGGTTGCAACACGGTCCGCCTTTGTAGTAGGCAGAGAAGCACTAGGAGCCGAAGGTACACTACGAAAATAGTCATTGAAGTGTTGAGCAATGGAGGTCTGGTGAGATATAAGACAGAACCATTAACAGAAACTTGGGATACGGGTTTCTTTTTTTCACTGATATAGTTCCAGAACTTCGGATCATTCTTAAGATGCTTGCGAGTTGGGTACTGAAGTAGTATTCCTGCGAGGTGTCTACAGCATGTGCAAGGTAATTCAGCGCATGAGATATTAGTTTAGGGTCTGCATGCTTTTTTTTCTTTAACCTTTTCGCTTTACGCTTGAGATGAATGATGCTTCTCGTCATCCAGGGCGCATGTTTCTGCACCTTTTTACTTTTAGGCGGTATTAACTTCTCGATGCGGGAGAAGCATGTACTTTTGAATTGTTCCCACAGGCTGGAAACATCGGTACGAACAAAATCTATCAGAAAAGTTTCTAGGTGGTCTATAATGCGCGCATCGTTGGCACGAGCATAGTCTTTCACACAATGAAAGGACTAGTTCACAGTTTGCGAAAGCGCCACGAGAGGGATAGACACTGAAACAAGGTAGTGATCAGACAGCCCTTGATCAATTAAAACTGTGGGTGTACTGAAATCACGACGAATAAATACTAAATCTAAAATATACGTGGCGATGTCCTGATAATGCGTTGGTTCATGAACTAATTGAATCAGATTATGCGCGAGCATGATATAAATCACTGCGTTTGCATGACTGACATTGGCTGAAAAGGTTTCAAAACGTTCCCAATTGAACAAAACTTTATACCGGGCTACATGGTGCATGCTCATGATCACAGTAATGTAGGTAGAGGAACAACACTCACAGTGACACGAGGAGACAGGACAAGCGCTCACCTTATTCTTCCGAAGACAGAAGCCAATGTGTCTTGCTCTGCATGTGAGGCCAACAACATAGGCGATATATTGTTCACTTGGGAGTAACGCATGGACTGTTCACATACCATAGAGCTCTCGAACTGCGAAAGATAGTTTATCACCTCCTTCCACGACGAACTATCCTTTCCTTGCGAGTTACACTGTGCAGTTCCTTTCGCTCGCGGTCTTTCGCGTCGCACAACAAAAAACGAAGGAACTCTTCCTTCATTCGACTTTTTCCTCAAAAAGAGGTGCTGCGCTGGTAAGTGAACTGCCGAGAATATAGTCAATATCATGTTCAGATTCTGACGCTTGGTGCCAGTAAGGAGTACCACAAGGCAATGGCAGTGCCAGTGGTACATTGTTCGCGTCGACACAAATGCGGAAATTCAGTATCGCGGAAATTACACACACCGTGTAGGGCGTCGGAACTCGCAACTTCTAGACGATGTGTTCCACACGATTTCGTTGAAGAGTAACGAGGAGTCTGGAATGAGCAGATAGTGCAGCAGCAGTGTGTTATGATGCCTCTACATTTATCGCTTTCTCAGAGCCGGGCCTGCTGGGCGAATGCAGTGCTGCACTGGCTACCGGGGTGGCCACTTATTTAGCTCGTGCCGGCGCACCTCCAGAGAATAAGTTTGAAAAAGTCAGGACCATTTCTTCCCTGTGTTCCGCAAGCATACCGAAAATTCGGTACGAGAAAAGAAGGTCAGTAAAGGTGCATAGTGTCATGCATTAGTTAACAGTATGGGAAATGATGAAAGCAGTGCTGGAGGAGCAAACGCAGAAAATATGAAGTTCGACTGGTTTCGCGTTTCGCTAGGGTGATAGACGCGGAATAGGTTGCGTATTTTTCTTTCCCAGGCGGCAGGAGAGTTGTGCAAGGCCTCGACCATTTGAGGAAAGCACGTATTTTAGAAGTCTTTTGCTAAATATCAAAACCGGGGCGGGGGAAGGGCGCCCTTAGCGGCTCGTTTGGCTACAGGCCTGCTGCACAGTCTGTCAGACACCGTTGTAGCCAACTGGTGCGTTTATTTTTCATAGTTGCATTCTACTATGGCAGTGGCTCTACGGCATTGGCTCCAGCGACATTCCCTGTTCTACATCATATTTAGCGACCTGCTCATCGATTCAAGCTTTCATGTGATCCTGAGCTTCTCTTTTAGATTGGTGTGGAGGCTTGGAGCGGCGCAGACGGAGTTAAAACGAGGGTTTTGCTGGATGGAGCCAACATTTCAAAAAGAAGCGGTGCCACCGCAAGGCCAGCAACTGCTTTCCTTAGCAGCATTTGTATCCACACGTTGCTCACTCTCTCACAGCTGCAACACTAAAGGTGGACAAGAGAAAGCATATGTGCCTCCTCATTCCCTTGTTTCCCTATAATACTTACCTTGCACACATGCCATCTCTCCTCCTCCTCCACTGTTGAAGCTGGGAAAGAGTGAACAATGCGTGATATACATGCTCCTAAGGAAAATAGTTGCTGGCCTGACGAAAGACATCTTTTTGAAATGTTCGCTCCAGGAACATTCTCTGTTCAACTTTGTTTTCGAATTGAGGAGTAGAACAGCCGCTATCTTGTTGCATGCTGTGTACTTTACAGACGAACACAAAAGCAAAGACAGGTACTTTGTATCATCTATAAAGTGCTTGAATAATTCAGCCAGCTTAAACCTTTGATTTCAAGCAATGGCTTATGCATCAGCGAAGTGGCATGACTGCTTATCACATTGCCTCTACGATCAATGAGGTACTCAAAAAGGAGGGCACTCGCGTGAATTATAAAGAATGCATGGCGGGATGTAAATAACATACGCCTTTTAGAGCTCAGGTCGGCAAACGTGTGAGGCAGAGGGTGGAGCTGCAAGAAGCCAACATAGCATGGGCCAAAACAGAAGGTGGGGGGGGGGGGTTGCAGGGAATGAGAAATTCCTTCTTTGTTCTGGTCTTTCTGATAATTCTTTGTTCCTGTCTAGGCAAGTGTAAGGTTAAAACTGCCTTGTGATTCTTCACGCAGGAGGCGAAAAGGGGCTAGAGGTGTGGTTCTGATGGCGGGCTAGGCACCGCAAGTTTCCGAGCCCCGTTTTAGAGCATTATTGGCCTAATGCAGGAAATTTACTTTCATTTTCTCTTTATTTTCCTTGTTGATTTGTGGGGTTTAACGTCCCAAAACCAGCTCTGATTATGAGAGACGCCGTAGTGGAGGTCTCCGGAAATTCCGACCACCTGGGGTTCTTTAACGTGCACTGGCATCGCACAGCACACGGGCCTCAACATTTCGCCTCCATCGAAATGCAGCCGCCGCGGCCGGGATTCGATCCCGCGACCCTCGGGTCAGCAGCCGAGTACCATAACCACTAGACCACCGTGGCGGGGCTTATTTTCCTTGTTAAAGGAAAAGCATTCATTTGGCATTTGAATTCAGAATAAAAATACGAAAATTAGAAAGCATGCCCGGTGTTTTTGTTCTAGCACCGCCCTTGGACAAGTACAGCTGAAACCATTTATGATGTAATCACTTGCAGTGCACGCCGAGCTTTAATGCGACGATCATTTCTCCTGTTTAGAGTTCAGATGTGTACAGTGTACACCTACCACTTGTTACGTTTGCCCTCCACCTCTATCCCTTCAAGCCAGAACAGGCATTTTGTGGCTATTAAAACTGGCACAGAAACGGGGTACCGAGTGGGTTCTCTAGCATTAGTTTTCCGTCTGAGGTCAAGCAGTGAGGGCACTGTGCAGGAGCAGACGAGAAGACAAATGAGGAGTGAGTGGACGAAGGAACTGGCAGTGCTCCTGCAGACACAAGGAGAGGGGCAATTGTCAGTGGTCTTGGCAATGTAGACTTCTGCACCAGCTGGTAAGCCTGTGTGCACACGCACTGCACATTAGAGCTTCTTGACATTTCAGATGTGCTGGAAACCACTGTTTCGTTGTGGGTCCACATAGTGTGCGAGAACCGAAATCCACCATTAGGTTGAACAGTGCTCCATTAGTGTAAAAGCCTCTCGGTTTATGATCCAATCTTTCGCTTTTTACTTAAGTGGGAACATTTCTAAGCGTGGAAAGCCCTTGCACAATAGCCGTGAGGCTCAACTACATTTTATGTGCTTCACCTGCGCTCTGTCCATGAGCATGAGTCTCTCTATGCCTGATCTGCACAAGGCTTAAGGCAAGCCTGCGACAATGGCATGCTGCCAGACACCTGGCTTGCCTCGTGAGCACCAGCTACTTCACCCGTATAGAGACCGCTGGAACCTAGCCTTTGCCTGAAGCCAAACATAAGAATGATTTGCAACGTCTGTATATGGACAGTGAAAAAAACCACAAACATTGAAAATGAGGGCATGGATGGCATGTGGAATGCTTGAACAGGAAACTTGGTTCGTAGGAGATGATGTTTTCGACATTATGATGATGGTATGCAGTCTTGCAAAATATTTTCTTAAACTTTAGAGCTATCCGATCAATATCTCGCAATTTTGACTGATACTAGCATAGTAGTCATATTCTTCAGTTCTCAGATACGTCCAGCTGTTTGACATGTCCGCCACCTTCAGAACATCTTTTCGAGATTATTGTGAGAATACTTGTGACTGGGATGGTCTATGTTATAAGTGGTCTATTCTGTGTAAGGTTAATGATTTTATCAACGAGAATAAAATATCTTAAATATACATTTCATATCAGTATTTACCATAGCATTGTAAAGAAGAATTTCCAAGCAAAAACGTGCTACATTTGGTTGCCGAGATTTAGCTTTGTTACCTGTGGGCAACACTAGGAAGGAATCCTACAGGCGTTTCCATTACATGACGCCTACGGGTCAGTGTGAAACTTGTACAAGCACTTTTTCCCTGGTGTAAATAAGAGATTTACATTGCACTTTCTGCACAGAACCCATGTGATTGCCGTTCCTTTTGGATATTTGCAGCCACCTTTCTTTTCGGAGAACTCTGGGAGGTGATCGACCGTGTCCGGCCTTACGCCCTGCACGGAACAAGAGCTGTTGGTCCACGCCGTTCCTTTGCCTGCATTTCATTCTCAACTCTTGATGGCGCGAAAGGTCGTCTTCTAGAAGGTGCTGTAACCTATGCCTGTGGCCTGAGCACGCATGCAATGTCTGTCTAGAAGGAGAGCAGAGTCACTTGTTCTTTGCGCGGCACATCAGCGGCGGTGGCATCTCGGCGGTAGAGGAGCCAGCAGTTCACGAATACTACATCCAGCAGATACAATATTCTTTCATCTCCTAGATTCGGTAGCCGCCTGTACCATTTTTTCCATCTCAGTTGGATGCGGTAAAGTGCCAAGAGCATGTCCATGAGGTGCACGCCGCCGATAGGTTCATGGTAGACAGCTACAATTGAAATGATGAGGCACATTCATCGTTATCCGTGTCTTTTTGTCAAGGCGCTTCACAGGATGATCCGGCAATGTAGAAGCGAATGGGGACAGTAGGGTTGAATGGTGGCCGCAGAACCATTTCACAGCCCTCAAGCTCACGCCTTCACACGTCGTCTCCATCTCAACATAAGATGCACGGCCTTTGTTCTTCAGCTCTTTATCAGGTGGAAGCTTGCATCCTTTCAAGCGAGCCTCCCGCACTGTGCCCACAGAAATGATGCCAACTTTTACTACCAGCTGTAAGTCCACACTACAAAACCAATTATCGAAGTACAGATGTAGTCGAGGCCACGTGGCACGACACGCCGTTCTGAGAACTGTGCTGCCACTGGCGTCGATGTCTGGAAAAGCCCGCTGCGGAAGGATCTTTCCCATGTATACTTCAATGTTTTACGTGAGTCCGCATTCATCACAGAGCAGAAAGAGTTTGCAGCCCCATTTTTTGGGCTTGTTCGGCAAGTACTGCTTCAGTGGGCTGCGGCCTTTGAAGGGGACTAACTGCTCATCTACACACTACACAGAGTTTTTGGGATTTCAGTATCGCTCGGCATTTCGCGACCAGATGTTCCAACAGGGGCCGCGCTTTGTACAGCCTGTCATGTTCTGGGTCATTCTGGTCTGGTGCCCCTGGTTCTCTCTGAAACGCAATGACTGCTTTACTTCCTCGCATCTGTGCCTCGTAGTGGTGTCGGCAACTTGATTGAAAAGGAATCTCTCGGGCCAGTACATGCGCGTTTGGGCAGCTTCATAATTCACATAGTCAGAAGTATACCCATAAACTACTCTAAATCGCTGACCGTCATTGATGTAAGTTCGTCGGGGTTCCTCTGAGCACTGTACAGTGACGACTGATCACAGATGAAAGACAGGAATTCCATATAAAAAAAACCTACTGAAATAGTCGATCGGAGACTCCAACGGGGATGGACAGGGCAGTGCATCTTTCCACTCTGTCATGACACGACCAACTGAGCCTTACACAACGCTCGATATGGGATGATTTTTCGATGGCTTAGTGATTTTTGAAGTCCATCGTCAATGTCATCTGTGCTCATGGTGCTGGACATCTCATCTTGGCATTCCCTTGAGGGAGCTCCGAAAATTGAACAGAAAGGGGAGGCGACATCAAACTAAAGCTAAATAACAACCACCCAAAATTATAAAATAAGATATTCCTGTCAATTGACAATCACTAAGGCCACGAAATAAAAAAAAATACCACAATTTTTGTAGAAGTGCTAAGGAATGACGGTGTCTCAAGCGCGCTATGCTACCTTTATATGAGCAGCGTAAACGGAGCGGAAGACTCTACCGGGAGTCCCACGTATATAACGGTGTCTCTCAATAGTAGTGTCCACGGCCTCACGAGGATGCCAATAGGTGTGGAGAGGCTAGCCTGATATGACCAAGGAAAACCGAGCGTTAGATGTCTGCATCCAAAGGTGAAAAAAAATTCTCTATACCCCCTCCATATCGGACCCTTTCTCGAGACACCACAACCCTTGCGCATAGCATATCCGAGCACTTCTGGCTATTTCAATAAAAATACCCACATGCCTAGGCTGAACAAGCATTTTCTGGTTCGTCACTCGATTTCAGGTCCGAGTCATCGCTGCATTTGGCTCTTTTACCATAAAATGTGCCCAGGTCCATTATTTGTGCCCGTTGATGGGTCCGTGTGTCCTGCTTGATACCGCGCAGTGTTCATGCAAGTGGCACAGACAAGATAGTAAGCTACCACCAGTCACCATACGCACAATAAGCAGTACGCAAAACACCACGCAGTGCCATGTGTAGCCTATGGGCACCAATCTTGATTGCCATTTTTATAACTGGACAGAGAGCAAGGCACAGTATTCTTATAAATACCTCTGAAAATTCGGAAACCAAAAGAGCGCTCACCACGTAATTTGCTCTTGCACCTTGACAAGGTGTCGCCGAATGCTCTGCGTGCATTTGCACGCCAAACTTCTTTCTCTTCCTTCCGCATTTCCGACTCGCTTCACGAGATGGCGCGAGACGTTCATAAATTTTTTCATAATCTTTTTAAAACATTTTACACCGACCCATCATTCAAAAACGATCTTTTCCTTCCTCCAGACTATGTATCTCTGCGGTTAGATCATCATCTTAAAGTTAAAGTTCCGTTATGCTGCACTAACACTTCTTATGCTTTTTTTGCCACAAACAAGCACTGCCTGGAACCACCTTCCTGCCTCCGCTGCTGCAATCAAAGACCCTGCCGCCTTCAAAGTTTCACTTGATAACACATTGTTAAGCCACTCCTCTCTCTAATGCCCTCGGGCCCTGAGAGTATGAAAATACCTAAAAATAAATAAACGATGTTGTGGACACAGCTTGGGCAAATAGCCTCCCGAAAGCGAAACCACGCGGGCGAAGCATATTTTCTGGTATGTTGCCTGTGGGCAACCCCCGTCAAGAAAGGGCTAGAGCACTGTTTATCTAGCAACAATCCTAATGAGTTGTGTAGCCTATCACAACCCTCTTATTTCCTGCCTTTCCGAACTATGCACACCCGCGAAAGTCGTGCCCCCCAGCTTCCTTTCCTATGGAAAAAGAAAAACTTCACCACAGTTCTGTTTGCATGTAGCATGACTGAAGCACACGGCATTTTTAAAGGTCAAAAATGAATATGTGCCAGCGGACATGTGCTGGAAGTACTTGCATGGAAGCGGGCTGACACTGAAGTATTCCCAGCACATGTCCCTCAGCCTACTGTATTAGAATACTGTTATCGATGTTGGCAACTCTGAAAAAACTACATCGCTTAGGAATGTGTAGTCTTATCGACAAAGTCAAAATGACTGTTCAGCCGCTGCCATTCAAGTACTTATAGCACATGTTCCTCAGCCAAATGTATTAGAACTCTGTTATCGAAGTTCGCAACTCTGACAAAACCACACTGCTTAGAAATGTGTAGTCATATCGACAAAATCACAATGACTGTCTAGTTTATCAGTCATAAACATAGCGCACTAAATTACAGAAAGTGATGAATAAGCAGGTGTGACACACCAGACAATCAATGGCTACTTGCTCACTGCTATTGATAACTGGAGGCTCACACGAATAGGATTCAATTAAGTGATGATGCTTATGTTAAAAACTCGGCTTGCTTTGCAATGTTCAGGCATAAATTATTTTGATGAAGCGCGGCGCGTATTCTATGTCAAGCCAACAATGAGCATTTGCTGTACCTACTAATGTGAACAAGGCACTTTGTACTCACACTGGAAATAGAAGAAGTGCTTAGGGCTATGTTCTAGCTTCACTTCGCAGCATGGGGTGCTACGGTGGGTCACACCTGTTCTAAGTAAGTTACCCTGGTGGTGGCAGATCCAATGCCTCTTGGCCATAATCGATGCCGAGTTCATCTGACTGCAGCTCCAAGAACAATGTTTCACGATATGAAACAGCCACACATCAGAAATGCGTGGTAGCTAATGGCTGTTCATTTTCCTAACATAGGAACTTGCGAGAGTTCCAAATGTGTGGTTCCGTAAGAAGGGGCAGCCAACAATATGCAGCATGTTTTAGCTCTTTGTATTCACTGTTTTCATTCTGTGCACCCCTACTGAAAAAAAAAAAAACAGCGTCTCCCAGTGCGATTTGCGCACTGGGCGACACTTGGGACGCTGTTTTTCGCTGTAAAGCCGCTGCGACGCGCTGGGACGCACGAGGCGACACTGTTTTCACTGTACGCACTGGTCGACATTGTATTTTCGCTGGTACGCACTGCGGGGCACTGCATCTTCGCTGTGGCGCACTGGGCGGCACTGCGTTTTCGCTGTGGCGCACTGGGTAACTCTGAATGGTCACTGGCACACTGACTTCATCGCTGCACACTGGGACAGCGTGCAGTGACAGCGAGCGCAGTAGCACTGTACAGCTGGGCCAGCGTATACCTACTGCACACTTGCTCATGCTGCGGTTAATTAAGCACCGATAAACAGGGATATTATTGTATGCGCTGCAACAATTTGGCAACAAACTATGGACATGAGTGCTACATCACTGAGGAGAAATATGTATCGGTCGCACAGCGAGAATATCAGCGCCGATCGAATTCAACCCTTCTTGTGCACATGTCCTATATTTCCAGCGAAGATATTAGGAGGTGCGTCGTTGCAGAGGAGGTGACACTCGCTTATAACTCTATATGTATAGTTATCCGATCCGCACGATCAGTCCCACGCAGTACACGTCCGTACGTGTACCAGTCCTCGCATTGCCACCGCGCGCACGTATTGGCTCAGCTGGATCGTTCGAACAATCCAGCGGCGCCTGCTTAGCCGAGCTGTCATCACCAAGGCTTATATCGCCTTCCTGACACTTGTTCACCATCGAGCGCACTCATAACCAGTCGGCGAACGACGCGCACGCAGATGCCTCGCGACGGTCGCACGCGCGCTTTGACGACGTACAGCGGCCAAGCACGCGCCGTATAGCTGGAGGCAGCTAGGAGGCAGCTACAACGCTAAATATTTTGTGCACGTCGTGCATATCTGCTTCACGTGTACGATATATTGAAGCAAATATGCACAACGCTCCTGCCCACCTATGTGTTCTCGATGCCGGTAGCGGCGGCCGGAGCTGTCAGAACGTCGTGCAATCTCGATCCGCGCGCACAGGTCGAGAGTGGCCAGAGTGACGCACGCTCATCGCTTCGCCCACGCGTGACGCCTTTGCCTGCGTTAATTGTGGGTGCCACAGTCGCTCCGGCCTTTTAAGGCATGGTGCGCTTACGTTTTTGACGAACGTTACACACACACACACACACACACACACACACACACACACACACACACACACACACACACATATATATATATATATATATATATATATATAACGAAAGGGAAGGGGTCAAGGGCTCGTTCCTTATTTGTTAGAAACAAGTTAATGAGCAAACAGACAATGAAGCCTAGGAAAGCATAGGGGAGGTTACTTGTGGTATTTTAATTGTGGAGAAAGTAGAAAGGAATTAAAGTGGACGAAGGGGGGACGGGCCGCCTTCGTAGCTCAGTTGGTAGAGCATCGGACGCGACATCCGACGGTCGTGGGTTCGGGTCCCACCGAAGGCAGGTTTGTCTTTTCGTCCACTTTAATTCCTTTCTACTTTCTCCACAATTAAAATACCACAAGTAACTTCCCCTATGCTTTCCTAGGCTTCACTGTCTGTTTGCTCATTAACTTGTTTCTAACAAATAAAGAACGAGCCCTTGACCCCTTCCCTTTCGTTATTTCATAGCTTGGGCCTCGTTGCGGCAGACTTGGTGCCTTAGGTAGCATGCGAGGGCTTATTGGGCAGCAGCCATCTCATCTAAGTTCACGTTCTACGTGACGCCCCCTGGCAAGAAAGTGCGTTCCACGCATGCCGCCTTGGCCATGAGTGGCGCTGCCTAACACTCCCAGGATAATATGTACATAAATACACAATAAAGTGGACGGGGGGACGGGCCGCCTTCGTAGCTCAGTTGGTAGAGCATCGGACGCGACATCCGAAGGTCGTGGGTTCGGGTCCCACCGAAGGCAGGTTTGTCTTTTCGTCCACTTTAATTCCTTTCTACTTTCTCCACAATTAAAATACCACAAGTAACTTCCCCTATGCTTTCCTAGGCTTCATTGTCTGTTTGCTCATTAACTTGTTTCTAACAAATAAAGAACGAGCCCTTGACCCCTTCCCTTTCGTTATTTCATAGCTTGGGCCTCGTTGCGGCAGACTTGGTGCCTTAGGTAGCATGCGAGGGCTTATTGGGCAGCAGCCATCTCATCTAAGTTCACGTTCTACGTGCGCCCCCTGGCAAGAAAGTGCGTTCCATGCATGCCGCCTTGGCCATGAGTGGCGCTGCCTAACACTTCCAGGATAATATGTACATAAATACACAATAAAGTGGACGGGGGGACGGGCCGCCTTCGTAGCTCAGTTGGTAGAGCATCGGACGCGACATCCGAAGGTCGTGGGTTCGGGTCCCACCGAAGGCAGGTTTGTCTTTTCGTCCACTTTAATTCCTTTCTACTTTCTCCACAATTAAAATACCACAAGTAACTTCCCCTAGGCTTTCCTAGGCTTCATTGTCTGTTTGCTCATTAACCTATATATATATATGTATATATATATATATATATATATATATATGCAGCCTGACATTTTATGCAGATATGTATATGTACAGCTCGAGAGTGGCCAGAGTGACGCACGCTCATCGCTTCGCCCACGCGTGACGCCTTTGCCTGCGTTAATTGTGGGTCCCACAGTCGCTCCGGCCTTTTTAAGGCATGGTGCGCTTACGTTTTTGACGAACGTTACACACACACACACACACACACATATATATATATATATATATATATATATATATGCAGCCTGACATTTTATGCAGATATGTATATTTTATTTATTTATTTTTATTTAGTCAATACTGCCGACTTCTATGCGAAGTCGTAGGCAGGAGTGGGTAACAGATCCACTTGAAAATACATTTTCCAGGGCAAGAAAACAACAGAAGCTTAAAACACAAAAAAAAAAACGTCGGGGGGAAATATAGAAGAAAAAAAAAGAAAAAAAACAGGGATTTACAAACATTGAAGTCAATGCAGCGCTTCAGAATGAGCAAGTTTTGTTGATAAAAAAAGCGAGAAAAACACATATATCGACACAATCGACGAAGCGTGATACAATCGAGCTAGCACTGAACATAGGAAAGTAATACAACTCAGACACACACGGTAGAGATTAAATGCTGTGACAATGAAATAAAAAGAAAGAAAGAAAAAAAGTTCAAAGGATAGCTGGCAGATTTGCTATCGCATTCATGAATGAAGCGACAGTTGTGGATGAAACAGCTTCATCGGGCAGGGCGTTCCAACTACGTGCTGCTCGGGGAAAAAAAGATTTTTGGAAAGCAGTGGTTTTGCATGAAAATTCTTGGACTTTCTTGCTGTGGTGTGACCGGGTTATACGTGATTTCGACTGTAGAATATATTTAGTTTTATCGATTCCTAGGTTACTGTGATAGATCTGATAAAACAGTTTCAGTCTTTCACGGGAGCGCCTGCGTTCTAAGGGTTCCAAGTCCGAACTTTCAAGGTGGGTCGAGGGGGATGTGTTTCTACTGTAAGCGCTGTAAATAAACCTTATGGATTTTCTTTGTACACGTTCCAGTTTTTTAATGTTTGCTGATGCATGAGGTTCCCACACAGGAGACGCGTATTCCAGTATGGGTCTCACGTAAATTTTGTACGCCAACATTTTAATTTCTTTGGTAGACTTTCCAATGGTTCTGCGTAAGTACCCAAGTGCCTTCATTGCCTTTTTTTGTGTGTACTCTATGTGCTCGTTCCACTTTAGGTCGGAGGTAATTATAACCCCTAAGTATTTGTAGCTGTTAACTAGAGATATACAATTATTGTTGATGCAATTATTGTTGATGCAATATACATATGTATATGTATATACATATGACCAAAACCAGCTTTTAAGTCTTCGTGTCCCTCAACTCCAGAACTGAAATGCTTCAGTGCTACTTCTATGTTGCCGACGTCCACACTAAGTGTATATGCCAGCACTAATTAGGAAGGTTTATTTAAAGTTGATGAATGAATATTATATTTATCTTAACAGATTAAATAGCTTCAAAACGATCATACAACGCATGTATTCTCTCTTCATTAAGGTAATCAAGTTTCAGTCATTTGAAGTGCAGTACCCTGTAAATGGCATATAATTAGCAAAATAAAATAAATAACCAGACACACAGCCAAAAACAAAAACAAACAAGCAGCATTTTCAAAATACACCATCTCTATTATGTTAATCAGCATTGGTATGAAAGCACGCACAAACAAGGCACAACAAAACAAGCACATGATACGGCAATGCCTAAAAGAAGGGCGCAAGACACAAGGGGCCAGGAGAGGTGGGCGATGCAAGCACTTTTTGTGCCCTGTTTTCAACCTATCGTGGTTATCCAACCCACTTAGTATTCGGTTCCTTTGAAGAGGCACTGCAAAAGTTCTTTAACATAAGCTGAAAACGGTGCCGATCAGGCATGAAAGCTCCTGTGAGCACGAGCCAATTATTATTGCACTGCTCACACCAGGGAATCTGTAATTTTGTTTCAAAAACAGCTGGGAAGCATCTGCTTCTCTTTCAACAAATGGCGTCACTGGGGGCACAGAATACATTGCTTGATTTTTTCAGTGGTCTTTAAAACAGCTCGCTTCACCAGGCACCATATACCTTTGCCCCGACCCCACGCCTTTCCCTTCGTACTGGTCATCATTTACAAGTAACCCGTCCACTCAGCCCCACTATGACCTTCTCCGCGTCTTTCCTTTAGCCAGTCCTAAACTAACTGGAACGACCTGCCCCGTCATATTGCTGAAATCACTTGCCCATCAACATTTGTGAAATGCTTAAACACTAATAAAACGATAACTCGGGCAAGTTGGTATCGGTTCATACTGAAGTATAACAGCACACCACAGCTAGGCAACCGGACTGACAAGCAAGGAAACGACACACAGGTGCTGACGCGCAACTGAACATTTCATCGAACGTAACACAAGAATATAACACGCAAGTGCATACGACATGGGTTGCCACTGCTGTTTTGCCAACGTAACATCAGGTTAAGAAAACACGTGCTGCATGTTATATATGCGCACAACAGACCTCGCTTTCGATTCTCCTGACATCTGTACGTCGTCTTTGAACTAAACGAACAACTAGCACCACCTACGTAACGCGTCCTGAATTAGAATCTTCGGAATAAAGACAGTTCCACTTCTGCTCTCGACTGGGCTGGTCCCTTGTCTCACGCGCTCCAACAACAAACCCAACATAACATGGTGTCAGAGTGATCCGACCACCCCGTAACTATGGCCAGTGCATTTCTGCAACCACCAGCACATTTTGAGCCAGGCGACAACCCGCAGCAAGCATGGGAGGACTGGAAAGAAGCGTACAACATCTACGAGCAAGCCTGTGAGTACGCCACCAAGCCTACTGCCACGCGAAGAGCCCTACTTCTCCATGTTCTCGGGCCCCACGGCCGACGCGTCGCCCAGACGTTCCCCCCTCCACCTCCAAACACCGATGGCCAAGAGCCGACGGATCAAGTTGCGTACCTCCTCGAGCAGTTCGACGCCCTCTACAGACCATACAAAAACGTAATACAGGCGTCTGCTGTGTTCAACACGATGAAACAAAAAGAAAACCAAGCATTCGACGAGTTCGTAACAGAGCTTCGGAGGCAAGCGGAAAAATGCGATTTTGGGGAGAGGAAAGACCGACTCATTGGCGATCGCATCGTCGTGGGAATACGAGACGGAGCACTGAGAGAGCGTCTTTTTCGTGAACGGGACCTCACACTCGACAAAATCATAACAACGTGCAAGGCAGCGGAAATTTCCAAGAAGCACGTAAGGGAGCTTCAAAAGCCGAATTTCGAGGTGCAAGCTCTACAAAAGCCCAAGCAATGGAACTCACGAAAACCAGCAACAACGAGGAACCGGCAACAGAAACCGCAGCAGAAGCCGCAACGAAAGTGCTCGCGCTGTGGAACAACGCACAGACCACGCGAATGCCCTGCCTACGGTTCCAACTGCTATAACTGTGGCAAATTCGGGCATTTCGCCAGCCTGTGTAGACAAGGCCAACGAGGCAGCAACACCTCCCGCCAGCGAATAGGTCTCCTCGAAGATCCGCAGCAACAGGATCAGCAACAAGATTTTTTCTTGGAGAGTCTTGAACTTCACAACGTAAACAGCAAGTCCGAGTGGACAGAAACGATCAGTGTAAATGGTTACGACGTCAGCTTCAAGCTAGACACTTGCTCCGACGTAAACATCATGCCCAAAAGTCAACTCAACACGTGGGCTTCGCAACCTGTATACAAGCCAACAGCAGCACGAGTAACAACCTACACGGGACAGCAACTTCCCAGCGAAGCTGAATGCGAACTGCACTGCTCATCTGGAGAAAACGAGTGTAACCTGCAGTTCCTCATCGTCAGCCAACCGCTGAAGCCGATTTTAGGCGCCAACGCGTGCAAAGCCTTCAATCTCGTTACGAGAAGGCAGCCGCAGCGATCGACTGTAGCTGCGTGCACAGCAACACAACGACTTGAAGAAGTGCTCAAGACTTTCCTGATGTACTTGAAGGCATCGGAACATTACCGGGAGTTTATTCCACACAGCTGAAGGAAGGAACAACTCCCACGGTGTCAGCTCCACGCCGCGTACCCAGCGCCTTAGAGCACAGAGTCAAAGTAGAGCTGCAACGAATGCAACAAAATGGAATCATTGCCGAGACCACTGAGCCTTCCGAGTGGGTCCATCCGATTGTTATCATCACCAAGAAAGACGGCAGCGTCCGACTATGCTTAGATCCCCGGAACTTATACAAGGCCATCAAAAGGCAACATTACCAGGTGCCTGTGGCGGAGGAGCTCTTTGCAAACTTGAGCGGTGCGAAGGTATTCTCCGTCCTTGATGCAAAGAGTGCTTTTTACCAACTTGTCTTGGATGAAGCAAGCTCGCGTTTATGCACATTTACAACTCCCTGGGGAAGATATCGATTTCTTCGCGTTCCATTTGGTCTCGCAACAGCACCTGAGCTCTTCCAGCAAGCTATTGACAGGGTATTCGAGCGGCAACTTACCGTTAAGCCCTACTTCGACGATGTTCTGGTCGCATCACAGAGCATTGAAGAGCACGCGAAAGACCTCAGAAATGTGCTCACAGTAGCACGCGCCAACAACCCCAAGTTCAACAAAGCCAAACTCCAGCTAGGATTGACAGCAATTGCGTACTTGGGTCATCAACTTTCATCTCAAGGGATAGCTCCAGACCAAGATAAAGTGAAGGCCATCAACGCCATCCAAATTCCATCAAACAAGCAAGAACTGCAAAGATTTTTGGGAATGGCAACCTACCCAACTAAATTTATTCCCAACTTCTCGGAAACTACAGCACCTCTACGTGAGCTACTGAAGAAAGATGTCTACTGGCACTGGACGCAGAGACATACCGACACAGTGGAGCTCATTAAATCGAAGCTAACGACTGCACCGGTGCTTCGCTACTTTGATCCCTCAAAGCCCATCACAGTCTCAACGGACGCCAGCTCCTATGGAATGGGTTCAGTGCTACTGCAAGAAAGCAGACCTGTGGCTTACGCATCAGCAGCTCTTACAACCACCCAGCAGCGGTATGCACAAATAGAAAAAGAGCTTCTGGCTGTCGTGTTCGCATGCGAAAGATTTCACTACTACATCTTCGCGCGACACATCACAGTGCAATCTGATCACAAGTCACTGACCGGCATTCAGAATAAGGACTTCAACAAACTATCACCAAGAATTCAACGACTTCTCCTTCGACTACAGAGGTACGACACCACTGTCACCTACGTTCCAGGCAAGCAAATAGCAGCAGATACCTTGTCACGAGCACCAACGGCACCTCACCATACGCTTCTCCAGCAAAGGCAAAAGAAGCAGCACATGCATGGTGATCGCCACACAAGAAATCTCGCGGCACTAATTCCTGGTCAGCCAGTTTGGATTCGCCTCAGTGAAAAATGGCAAAAAGCCACCGTGGTGAATATCGGCCCAGAACCCCGAAGATACACCGTAAAGACAGACACCGGAGGCATCTTCGTCAGAAATCGCATCCACCTTCGACCAAGAACCGCAAAGAAGATTGATTCAGAGGCTTCGCCGGAGGACTACGACATAGCTGAATCTAGCCTCCCAGTACCAGCCACAACACAACATGCCGAGGAACGGCCTCGCCCACCTCAAACTACTCGCTCCGGAAGAAGAATCAAGCCTCCTGCACGATATCCGAGCTTAAGAAGCGACTTCGCGTAAAGCGTAGCTTCGCATAACAGCTTAATATCACTTACAACGTTTCTAACTTTAGGCATTAGTTGAATCGGCTTTATCTAAGAACATAATTGATTCTCTAGTGTTCTTGTTACCTAGAAAGCCGATCCTCATTAAAAAGAAGGGCGTGTTATATATGCGCACAACAGACCTCGCTTTCGATTCTCCTGACATCTGTACGTCGTCTTTGAACTAAACGAACAACTAGCGCCACCTACGTAACGCGTCCTGAATCAGTATATTCCGAATAAAGACAGTTCCACTTCTGCTCTCGACTGGGCTGGTCCCTTGTCTCACGCGCTCCAACAACAAACCCAACATAACACTGCAGAAAGGCAAATTCCTTGTCACACAAGTCAACTGAAGCTGGGCTGACATATTTTTCTTTTTCTCTAACAATAACGATACTCCTTCACCACCTCTTTGGTAATCTGCTGCTTCTGCTTGTACATTATCTCACTCAGTGCTCGCAAAAATAGAACAACCACATGATTTTCAGTGCATTGCAAGATTTGCAGTGGCCAACGTTTTAAAAGAAGCTTTATTTTCTTTTAGTCTAGCATTAATGCAAGGTCCTGTTTGTCCAATACACAAATCACCACACGACAATGGAACACTGTCACAACATCTCTTTCACACTTCTTAGACTTTTGAGACTTGTTCCCGTGCATGATACCACATGTGCTCTGCTGTGGAAAGTCTTCATTAACAAGACGGCACAGCTTTCTAAGTCTATTCTTGCTGGAAAACACAATATTGACCCCATACCTATTGCCAACATTCATAGGCCCGTGGGCCAACTTGTACTTATCCGGTGTTTTTTTAAATGCATAGTGCTTCTTAAAACATTTGGCCATTGCTAATCTTGTAATGCATTGCAAATCATGTGGTTTTTCTTCCATTTTTTTCGAGCACTGAAGTAGTGTACAGTCGCAGCCACTGTTAGAGGGAACGCGGCACGCGTGGCCGCTCTCTTCGGGCCACCAAGCGGGCGCCGCGCGAAGTATTGCGGCGCAGGCGCAATCAGCGCCAGAGGCGGAGTTGGTTGCGCGTCGTCTGCTACGGTGCCTCCCACTTCGCCGCACGCGCTCTGGTTCAAAGTACTGTAGCTATAGAGCTCGATAGAAAGCATTTGAACTAGGTTATCTGGGCGCGCCGTTCATGCTACACCCAGTATTCGGCTTGGAATTTCAGACGTTCGTTTTCGTTGCAAAATGAAGTTGGTCGCTGAAATTTCACTTGGTTACAAAAGAAATAGAGCACGTGGCATAAGATTAACAGCGTGTGCCTTGTATGCTTCACATGTCAAGCAGCGCATTTAGGCGACGAAAGTTACGCCCACTTTTGATAAAACTCTGCTCGTTATGAGTTTAAAAGGGGCTGCATGTGTTCTTAGTGTGGCGTTTCGTCAAAGCAATGCCTTCCGGCATGGCCAGAGTTCCTGAGAATGAGCGCTGGGAAATCGTCGAGCTCTATTTCAAGGGTAGGTCGCAGCGAAAAATCGCCGAAGCGACGGGAAGAACGCTTAAGACAGTCAACAGGATCGTAAGAGCATTTAAATCTTGCCGCCGGATCAAGGATGCTCCGCGGAAGCCGAGGTCTCGAGTTACGACTGAACAACAGGAGGTTTGGAAGGTTGCGGCGGCAGCCGTGAAACCAGGTCTCTCTGCTCAGCAAATCAAAAATACCCTCGACTTGAGAGCATCCGTGACAACGGTCAAAAGACGCCTCCGGGAAGCGGGTCTGAAGAGCAGGATTGCAGCCCAAGATCCTCTTCTTCGCGCTCAGAACAAAAAAAAAAAAAAACGCCTGCAGTTTTCTCAACAGCATGCGCAACGTTCAAATGCGGAGTGGGAGCAAGTCGTCTTCACAGACGAGTGCACGTTCACTACATCCTGCTATGAGCAAGCCCGTATTTGGGCGCCATGACAACACCCGGTAAGCTACACAAGGTGTTTTTGCAAACGTGCTTTTTGTAAGAAAGAAATGTGCTTCCAGCATGGGCTTCCAATTTTGTACTGTGAATACGTTTAAATGGGTGTGTCATTCCGTTTGCATGCATACATCTCGAGACTCCCGGATGCTTTCGTTTTCATGACGATTATTGATTATGAGGTTTAACGGCCGACGCTACACAGGCGATGTGACGTGTCGTAGGGGGGGGGGGGGCTCCGGATTAATTTTGACCACCTAGGAATCACTAACGTGCACCGAAATCGTTTAGAAGAACGCGATGACGACTTATGAGACTGCGGTTAATCGTAAAGGCATTTCAAACACTGCACGTTTAAACATAGCTTGAACAAGTTCGTAACGGCCTCAGCTATCTGTACGTTTCCTTATTTTATGCGATCACAATCGGTAGTCTAGACACACAAATGTCCCTTTATTTTTTTTTCTTGATGCAGGTACCACGCAAAGTTCTTACAAAGAGTCTCGAAAAGCGGAAGGTCAACTGTAAGTGTCTGGGGCATGATAACAAAAGACGGTCTCGGACCTCTTGTCAGAATCGACGGCAAGTTCACAGCGAACAAGTACAGCAAAATTTTGACCACAGTGGCCCATCGCGAACTTGCAAAGGTGCACCTCCCCGGGGCTGGTCCTGTATTCCAACACGACCGTTCGCCTGTGCACACTTCGAAGTTGAAGCCCTACCACGCTAGCTCAACATCGCCGTTTTAGAGTGGCCGCCCCAGTCACCAGACTTCAATATTATTGAAAATATTTGGGGCCAAATGAAAGCGACACTCGCATCCAAGCCCCGTCATGGAATGTCAAAGGACAGCCTTTGGAGAGCAGTCCAGGCTGAATGGGGACGCCTTAAGCTGGATGCCACCCTTGTGGATTCGTTATACAGTTCCCTGCCACGTAGGATGGCTGCCGCGATTGCCTCCGGGGAAGATGCAACCAGGTACTAAAATTCGCCTTTGTCATTGGTTCGGACATTGCACCCTGCTGCCTCGATTGTCTCCGAAAGGAAGAAGACCATCATCTAAGCTTCATTTGCAGCCGTGGTCTCGGCTTCATCGTATATATAATAAATCTGAAGCACAGATTTATCAATATCTCTTGTTTGTCGTGTGATTTTTTTACTTCCTTAGCATGCCAATTCTGAAACCCACCCTCTGTGATCAAAGGGAAGTAAAAGGCGCAGTTAATATTTTAGGCCTACAGCATGCCTGCGCGCTTTCATAATTGATTTAGAATAGTATCTATTGACGCGCCATTGCTACAGGGTTTGAGTATTCGAAAGCACGCGCGCAACCTAGGTTTCGAGGCGAAGTGGGAGGCACCGTAGCAGACGACGCGCAGTTAACTCCGCCTGTGGCGCTCATTGCGCTTGCGCCGCAATAGTTCGCACGGCGCCCGTCGTGGCGCTCCGCGGAGCGCGGTCACCCGCTCCGTGTTCCCTCTAACAGTGGCCGCGACTGTACAAGCATGTGCAGCTGATTAGCAGAGAGGTGTTAGAGGTGTATGCTATTCTTAAAGAAAAAGAAAAATGTATCAGCCAAGCTTCAGTTGATTTGTGTAACAAGGAATGTGTCTCTATACAGTGCGTGTTTTCGTAACCTGATCTTAAGTTGTCAAAACAGCAGCAAGAATCCATGTCACGTGCACTTGCATGTTGCTTATATTCATGCGTTATGCCTCGTAAAATGTTCAGTTGCGAGTCAGCACTTGTTGTGTGTATTATTTCTTTACCTGTCAGTACGGTTGTCTAGTAGTGGTTGGTTGTTATACTTCAGCTTAAAAACTAATTGCTTTTGTGTAGACATGTGGCCACTAATTCCGAACTTTTTCGTTGCAACCCTACCCCATATGTAATACCCCCAAGAAGGGGTCTTAGGAAATAAAAGTGAAGTAAAGTGAAAGATGCGCACATATTCTTCTTTGTTGAATTCCGTACAAACAAATAAAGCACAGATAATCCTTCTGCGACTGTGAAATCAGCCAATGCTCTTTCTTCCTCAAGCGGCTTTAATTATTAGTGTCTTCAGTGACGCCATTTGTTGAAAGAAAAGCGGGCACTTTCAGCTGTACTATTTGAAACCATTGCAAATTCTCTGGTGCGTGCAAGGGCAATGACATTTGGCTCACATTTTTACAGGAGGAGCCTGCGTAACTGATCAGTATCATTTTCTGAATCTGTTCAGGAAGTGTTACAGGGCCCCATTAAAGAAATAGTTTATTTATTTGTTGGGCTCACACACATGCAAAGTGCGTGACAGACTAATGTGTGACACATGACAGATTGCTGCATTCGGTCCTTCGAACATGCATCAACTCCAACCCATGTCCCCTGATCAGTGATGCAATAAATGAAACAATATAAAAAACCCCAATTGTACCTTTACTAAAACCAACTAGCTCTGTCATGTGACAGTGCTAGCTGATGCATTTAAAACTTCTGACCACCAACACAGTAGCCCAGCAAATGCCAATTTCCTTATTTCTTATTTCATTATTGCATGTTTTCTAACAATGACAAACAATAAATTATCCGACCTTATCCTTTTCAATCGCATGCTTGAGTACGGCATATATATAATCGTGTGGCTGCAAATGTTTTGTCATTTCTTTTTGCGGAACCTTTTAAATTAAAAAATATTGCCGCTCTGTTTTAAACACTGAAATGCTAAACACAGGCGTGCGATGTTGTATTCAGTCGGTTGAAACATCGGGGGTAGCCATGGCCATCTATAATTCCACATCAGTACTCATTGCAACAGAATCTAGATATCACAGGAGGCAAGGTGGTGTTCTCTACAGTGTGTCCAGCCTTCTTAACAACCCTTCCTTGCTTTTCAGACTGGCTCAAAGAAACCGAAAGACTGCTATCCCTCCCCACATCGTTGGTATCGTCGCGCGCGCTTTCCGGCGCCCCTCCTGGCGCCTGTGAGTTGTTTCGCCATAACTCCGATTGCGCCAGTTCGTACGACTCGGCGCTCATCAATTTTCGTAGGGAACTGGCGCGATCCCACCCTGACTCGCGCATCGCCGACGGCTGCCCGCCATGCCCACTGGCCGCGACCGGTTTCACTCGGCGCGAGCATGCACTTCTCTTCACCCTTCGAACCGGCGCGGCTTGGACAGCCGAACGCCGTCATCGACTTCGTGATGCCGTCTCTCCCGCGTGCATAGACTGCGGGGAGGTGGAAACCCTCGCACACCTTCTGTGTGGCTGCCCTGCCTTCGCCTCCGCTCGAGAACAGTTGTGTGCCAGCTACCGTAAACACGGCCTGTCGTACTCAACACTACAGGACTTGTTGCACCCGGCTGGTTGCACTGAACGCCGCCGCTCCGCTCTTTCCGCCCTCCTCAACTTCATTGAGGACATGGGGCTGGCCGGGCGGCTATGACAAACTAGCCTGTGTTTTACGTGCCGAGCTTGATGTGTACCTGTGCCTTGTACAGTATGGTGCCTACGCCCGTGTCTCCGTCTTCTAAGTTCTACTTTATCTTTCTTTCTCTGTGTTAGGCCCCCTCCCCCATCCCTCGCACAGGACGGCTGAGGTGTCCTCCTCGACGAGAGACAGTTACTATCCTGTGCTTTTCCCTTCTTTTCAAATAAAAAATCTCTCTCTCTCTTTCGCGATAACTATGGCCCTTTCGTCGATCCCTTTCGTCACAGCAGGAGGGCCAAGTTTTCCCGTTTTCGGCGGACGTCGTCGCCCCATCAGCATAGGCCGGCAGCGTGTCGAGTAGAGTACTCCGCGTTGGAATAGCTCATTGCTACACGAGTTTCGGAGAATCCTACAATCCCCCACTCTAGCAGGCCGGGAGCATCCGTGGAAGCACAGCAGCCCATATCTTCTCAGCGATCTTCAGTTGGACGTTTGACAAGAGGCCGCGCTGCCCTTTTGTTAACAGGCCCTAGCAGACTCGGCTGTGTTGGCTGGCCCTGTAGTTTTGTTCACCAAACTCTCGCGGTTTATGTTTCCGGCTGCTAAGTGTCGCTAGCCTGCACACAGCTACGTTGATTGAGACCATGCCTGCCTGCTAGCCACGTCACATTATCTTAATCGATTTGTGGGGTTTAACGTCCCGAAACCAGCTCTGACTAGGAGAGAGGCCGTAGTGAAGGTTTCCGGAAATTTCGACCACCTGGGGTTCTATAACGTGCACTGACATCGCACGGCACACGGGTCTCAACATTTCGCCTCCAACGAAATGCAGCCGCCGCGGCCGGGATTTGATCCCGCGACCTACGCAACAGCAGCCGAGTACCATAACCACTAGAAAACCGTGGCGGTGCGACACGTTATCTTGACTTTACAGCAGGACGCAGCTATAGCCTCCGTAGTGTAACATTTGCCGTTGCTCGTCCGCTTTATCGAGCGGTCTCCTGCGCAAAACAATGCCATTGACGCCGAGGCCCACAAGTGTGAGCCGTAACCGCATTCTCAGAACTTATGCACTGAGCAAAGCGCGTTGACAGTGTCTTAGTTCCAAGGGAGCCTTGACGGCGGGATCTCAAGGGACGAAAGGAATTTCGCGGCTGGCTGCGGTTTGGCCTGCATTGCCGTAGACAGCCGGAAAATTTTCTTCCAGCCATATGGTGCGGCCACCGTAAGGGAGTAAAGAAATACACATGTGATGTGCTTACAGTGGCGAAAGAGAAGCTTCGCCCTCGTCAAAGCCTAGAGGAGGAAGAGTAAAGGAATGGCGTTTTGCGTGTGGTTTACTTTTGAGTGAAGGAGACTGCTAATAGGGAAGCGGGGACTCGAGGCTCGGCCTCGGCGGTTGCAGCCCGGCCTATCCGCTTTGCATGTGGAACGCCTGTGGAACGTTTACAGAAGGAACGTCGTTCCCTCTGCCGCTACTTTAGATGTAACGTGTTACCGTTACAGTTCCACCAAACTTTAAAGTAACGATGGCGTTCCTTTGTTCCTCCAAAAAGGAACTAGTTCCAGGAACGTCGTTCCTTCGGACGACGTTCCGTACAACACTGATTTCTTCTTAGTTTAAGTTTTCTCAAATAAAGTATATTTTTATGCCTCGCATTGCATGGTTATTGCAAGGCACGTTCAAAATATGTTCAATAAGTTACTGCACTGTTTCTGAGAATCTGGTTGGTCCGTGTACACAGTGTTGCCCAGTGGGCCAGTACGTAGTGTGGCCGGTGGCACCCGGTAGCCATTGCGCAGTGTGCGCAGTGTCACCCAGTGTGCAGTGTGGGTAGTGTACCAGTCTGCAGTGTGAGCAGTGTCGCCCAGTGTGCACAGTGTGCCAGTGCGCAGTGTGCAGTGTGCCAGTGCGACACCGGTCTGAAAAACAGGTATGACGCTGTCCCAGTGCCACTGGCCTTTCCAATAGGGACTGTCTGAACTAACTTGACCTGTGTTCTTCCCCTGTTGTGCATTAGTAAGTCATGTGGCATGGGACTGCTTGGTTGTGTTTCTATTTGGTTTTTATGCTCCATTGCTGATGTAAATTATTTTGGAATTTGCTGAGCATTTTCATTAGACACGCGACACAAATGTCTCAGCAACTGAGGGCCAGGCAATATTGTCTGGTTGGGGATAATCAGCTGCGAAAAAATTAGAAGTGCACGCTGAGCCACGTGACAAAGTACATATACTTCAAACTGACGTTCCGGCCCCTGCACAGCGGCCCTGTTTAAGATCTTGGCCAAAATGTCATTTTCTAGTATATATATTTTTTATGTTGGTCACTATTCCTTGTAATGTCGTCTCAAGAGCATAAAATGGCCATTCACTTGGCATAAATTATCACTGTGGCCCAGCATCGACGATCATGACATTGCTCTTCTGCACAAGGCGTCGTCTTCGGAGCTTTCTTTATTTCAAATACACTTGTACGCATTACACAATGCTTTAAGAAATGGCACTTAGCGTAGCTTCTTGCGAATACTTCAAAACTAAACAGCTATAAAATAATAAATTACGAGTAGCCATTTCAGTTACGCGACTAAGGATTACACGGCCCATTTTGTTGCTAGCATCCTGAATGCTATCCATGATGCTCCTTATGAAAACGAATATCAGATTTAGTGAGCAGCTGAAAATAAACAGCGCAAGGATTACTTAATACTGCACTCAAAACTGTAGATGCGAACATACGGAAATCTCCGTTCTCAGAAATGGATACGCCACAATTCCTTCAGTCAGAGTCATGAAACGAAGGCGCTGGTGCCCCTCTCATGCACTAGCCAGTTACCTTGGTCGCAACGACTGCTCACCTCGGAATGTTCCCTTAGACTGCAGCCATTCCTGGTGCCTTCTTATGGACTCCTCGCTCTCCCCGCACACCACAAGGTGGCTGCAGTCCTGCAACGCAAAATATCGGTAACATAGGCGGAGCGTACGGGGGGGCTCGAGCCCCCCCCCCCGAGCTTTCCAAGGGGGGCATAGCCCCCGCCGGAGCCCGGAGAGGAGGATTCTTATGTGTAGTGCAGAACTATAATCGTAATGGGCTGAACGCTCTCGGCAAAGCGTTATGGATAAATGATACGCCAATACACACGATGATGAACTCACATGGGTAGGAAAGCATGCATTGCTCTTGCACATAGGTCCGGCTAGCAACCACAGCTTGCGGTGAGGCCACACTCGCCGATGCACGTGCCTGGCGTGTGAACGACCGGCGATGAAAGAAGTTACACCTCCTTTCGGGATTGTACCATGGGAGTACAAAGGCCAACTGCACAGCCTCGACAGCGGATTTTTGGGGCGTTACGCCTTTTAAGGGGATAATGGCGGCGCCAAGGGAGGGTTCGCTACAGCGGCGGCGAAAGTCCAATAATTGGCCTATTCGAAAAAGCAAACTCTATAGCCACTTTTCTTAATCTAAGTTTTTAATATCGAAATTAAAAACTGGCCCAACGTTACGAGGCCCATTCGGTCTCTTCATCATGGGGTGACTGTCCGGCCGGCTCCGAAGCTAGCGACTTTTGTTAGTGATTGTCCCTCTCTCTACCGTCGTTCCTCCGCCTTTCTTGTGTCGGTGTTGTTTTCTCCATTGGTTCCGGAGATCACGTACATTCACACTCGGCAGGGTCCCAGTTGAGCCGTTGATATTTCCAGGTGCTGTTTGGACGCGCCACGGCTCTAAGAACTGCCTTTTGGTGCGGTTACCTTCCGTGTCGAGGACCCGGGCGTCGTCGAAGTTGATGTGATGGTTTTTCTTTTCGCTGTGTTCTGCGAGCGCGTTCCGCGTAGCGCTGAAGCTTCGTACGTCATTTTTGTGTTGCGTATCCTTTCCGGAAAGCTTTTTGTCTCACCGATGTAAGTGGCGTGGCAATCCGCGCACGGAACCTCGTACACTAGCCCGGGGAATCTTTATTTTGGCAGCCGGTGTTTTGTAAATCATTTTTCAATTACGTTGATACGTTATATGAGTAATGACACAAAGATTCTGCATCTCGTTTTTTTCTTTTGCAATAAGTAGCTAATGACCCACTTCCTCCGGCTGTAAACTTCGAGGGCTCGAGTGCGCGATTATTAATATTTTGTGTACGGTTTTGTGGAGCCCAGACGCACTTTCCATTTCAAAGAGCGATGAGTGAGGCGGCACCCAGGATGGTATTCATGTAAACATAGCTGACTACATGTGCACACAAAACCGCGGTCACATGAGCACCGCGCGGACAACTCTTTTGAGTGAAGCCCCCCTGGGTGCTGCTGCAATCCCCTCTGGGAAGTTTCAAACATGCGTGATCCCTCAAAAATGCACTGCCGAGGCTAGGACGTCAGTTTGTACTCCGGTGCAATTCTCCCCCCTCTTTCCGTCGGAAACGTCTGCTAGGATGAGCGCTCTCCCAAGAATCATGACAGCAACACAAACTCGTCACGCAACTGGTAACTGGTTGTTTACATGAAAGAGAAAAGCGCGTTTCGCATGCAGTGGCGCAACACGCACGTTAAAAATGATATTAAATATGTTCTAAGTTATATCAGCCGTTGATATTTTGTAGATGATGCGTGTGTGTCGACACAAATCTATCCCGCAAGTTATCTCGATCGCCTTAAATTTTGTGTCAGTACTCCTTTAACTGGTGTTTAATTCACTGGGTTACGATTGCATGACAATGTTACAAATGTGAAGTGCAAATAATCGTGTAAAGTTCAAAATTATTTGCACGAAAGTGACTTGCTGTGGCGTTTTTTCTTCTCTTGTGCTTTCTGTGTCATTTGGGAATACATTGCTCCTTTTATTGTAAAATAAATATTTCTTCGAAAAAATAATGTCAGATGTGAATTTACAGCGATCTTGATGCGTTCGCGGCCGGACTGGGAAAGCGACACGCGCAAATGCGCGCGCATCGCTCCTCCAGTCCGGCCCTGTGGCAGTTTGCCAGTTTTCATCATCAGAAAAAAAAAATTAAATTGCCTCAGCTCCCCCGCGTTCTTGAAAAATATGGGAGAGGGTGAGAAGGAAAATTAGAGAAAGAAGGATGAGAAAGGGTAGCTGGAGAATGAGGATAGAAGACCGCAGGGAAGATCCCGGCGCCCCCCCCCCCCCCCCCCCGGAAAATGAAAAAGTCTCCGCCTTTGTCTTCGGTCACATTACACCCGACCGTATGGGAGTAGAGGTGGGGGTGCATACGCATCTCGCTCGAAACTACCGCGGTGCCGGCTGACGGCGCCCTGCCTTTTTCCGTTGCCTTATACGCCGGCCTGTAAAACGAGCGATAAAGAAGACTGGGCTGTAACCACGCGGTGGGGTAGGACAGCGGGGCTCCCTACAATGTTGGTAGGCTTACGACAGTCTGTGCTCTAACAAATCGGGCAAATCGCATGAGAGTGAGACAGTGTCGAATCTTTGATGTACCTTTTCCAACTTTTGACTGATGTAATGCATTGTCTCACGTAAAAAAAGAAGTTTCTTCGTGTTGAGCTTCATTGCTCCCTGTCTGCATTTATTGCCGGTCGCCGTCTAAAATATCATGTCCCCGCCGACAGCGAACCAAGATCGATGTTCACTATAGTTATCTTGTTGCTGCTGAAATTATAAATGCCGTTCCAGATGAAAGACGCATAATCAAGACAAGGGACACAAGCTTTACTGTGCAATTCGCGGTAGGGTATAGCAGAACTGAATCCTCTATATAATCTCGAAACGGAGCCGAGAACCCAGAGAAAGACAGTGCAACGCAACACTCTTAGGGTTAGCAGAAGCGTGTGAGGATATGCAGCACGGAAAACTGATCTCACTTACCGTAGGACCCACAGATGACCGAGAATATTAACAATAATAAATTGTGCCGGGTAAACGAGAGAGCTTCGTTCTGGCAAAACAACGTTTTGATACCAATGATCTTTAGCGTGCCCTAGACGCATGCTGGCAATAACAAGCTACACTTACGCAAACGAGGATACGCGTGAACGAGGCAACTACTACTACTACTACTACTACTACTACTACCACCACCACCACTACTACCACTACTACTACTACTGCTGCTATTCATATTAATAAGTACAATAATAACAAAATGTTACCCTGAGAGATATAAATGAGTCACAGTGCAGTTGATAGTTGCAATTTCTCTTTTTAGAATACGTGCTGTGTGGTTTCTTTGCTGCCAGGTGCATTTCTCGTGAACATGTCTGTATGATGCCTGCTGCATATACACGCTGTGGTGGGCAAACGACGGTTTATCTTTACGGATATGCGAATATTCGAAACCTTGGAACAACGTATCGAAACGCGCTCTATTCCACTCGGTACTCGTATGAATATCGCTAATTTGAAATACCGAATATTGCTTCAATAGTTGGCCAATATTCAGCACACAGGAGAAAGATACAAAGGAAGAAAACGTAGAAATTTCCAGGGGTTATTTTCTGCATAGCTGAACTACTACGACGCGTATAGCCTGATCATATACGGCACTACGGAAGCTACAATGATCCCCAGATGTAGGCACTTATGGTTAAAATTGCCGAGTCGCGGAAGCGAAAGTATCATTAATGTACTACCTTTCGTGTGGCATCACTGGTTTTGCTCGACGACCTACTGGCAGTGAGGGAGGAATAAACCTAGGAAAGATCGTCACGTCTCAACATTAAAGGCCTGACATGAAAAATTTACAAAGAAAGAATCATGAAAAATAGGTCTCAGCCATATCATAGGCAAGCGGTAGAATAATGTACTGTGGAGGGCCACCTACGGTTACTTAATATCTCAAAGCCTCAGGTCAATGGCACGTTTGTGATTTGGACCCCCGCACACACACACTGCACACTGGCCGGCAACGAGGCTGCCGGACGCGGCGGCTCGAGAGCTCACGAACGGAGCCGCTGCGCATGCCTCTGCCGAGGCCACACGCAGGGAAGTGTGGGAGTGGGGAAAACGTATGACTAGCTACAGTGAGATTACGCAGCACTACAAGCTAGGCAGGAGTAAATACCCACCACCGCATAGCAAATTAACTAAGAAGCAGGCAGTTAGTTGCATGCAGACAACTCCGAACACACTTATCCAAATCCAGTGATCTTTCGCCTCTATTACCCTGACCTGTATTCGACAGAAAAATGCAAAGCGTACGATTTCCGGGCAACCTCGGGGCATATGTTATGGAGTGGTCGAGTCTCAACGACGCAATCAGCAGTACAATCGAGGAGGCAGTCTCGAACCGCGGGGCGGGCTGGGAGGTGGCTCTGCTGAGCTCCGCATTAGAACAAAAGATATGGCCCGTCCACGAGCCGAGGAAGCCGCCCGAGCCCAAGGGCTCGCGGCGGATTCCTAAACCAGGGTTCGCCCGCCCCGATTTATCATCGCCTGACTTCTAAACAAAGTTGTTCATCATCATCATCGTCAGGTCAATGGTGCACGCAAGGCTACCTCACTTTTAACATCAGTATTTTTCAGCTTAAATCTCGTTATAACCTTCCCCTGTGAGTCTGTACAAATGTTTGTTTCTAATAATATGTCGCTAAATTTTCGGACTGTCTTGAAATTTTTTAAATCACAATTACAAAATTTTGAATGACTAATCTAAAGGCGTTCTATTCGGTTTGTGGCGCATATCGATTCGTAATCGTATTCAGGTCGCTTATAAGATATACTTCGCGCACCTCTGGTTATCTTACCTATTTTAATGGTAATTCGCTTTTAATGTTAACAGCGCTCCAATCAGCAAGAAAGCCTACGTCAAAATAATCCATATTTCTATGCTTTTCTCGGAGCTAGGAGGAAGCCACAAAATGCATGCAAAATAATTTCGCACAGAGTATGAAACCCAAGGTACTCGAATTCTTACCTTCACACACTGCAGTCATTATGTGCATGGCTGGAAGAAAGTAAAGATGCGCATTAGAATAGAGATTGCGAAGACAACTAATTGTGCAGTAGTAGACACCTTAACTAGTGAGCCAGTGAATTGGTATGAGCAGTTTCATCACACTTGCAGCCCTTAGCAGGATATGTAGTCTGTCTCTGGTTTTTTAAGTCTGGATATTTATGTTTACTACATTAAAGTGATGTAATAAGACAAGGCAGGTAACTAGGAAGAAAACTTAGACAAGTGGCAGCTTGCGCCTGCACCACCGTCACTAAAAGCGAACAAAATTCGTGGGAGGGTATTACGCTCAATACAGGCTCGCCCAACAAAAACGCATTGAGGATAACTGACATATTGTAGGGATGAGAAGAATGTCGGTGAACATTAAGGTATTCCATGGCTACCGGAAGAAAGAGGGCACGGTGAGGCCTACCACATGCGTTGCAAACCAATAGATGGCGCCTAGTTCTTTGTGCCGCCACTGAGTGTGAAGTAAACTCGAGAGATGTCCATGAAATGAGACATACGGTGGCCACACATATGTGCAATGTGGCTTTCGTATCGCGTACGACATGTTCCTTTAAGGCGCCCCTCACCAGGACTGACGAGCTCATTTTGAGCTGACGAGCGCATTTTACAGAATGCGCGCTGACGGCTGTGTAGTAAACCAAACGTTGTATGCCCTTATACCCGCGGGAGCCGGTCTTCAACATGAATGCGAAGACGTGTTCAAGCAGTTGCACGTATACGGAAGTATCGTAAGGCATGAGGAGACGAATTCCGACGCATGATCACTGAATTAAACAAGCAAAGCAGAAGGATTATTCTCCAAATAATTATGCGGGAAGAAAACGTCAAACTGTCCCGAAAGAGCACACCGGACAGGCACTGGTCCTAAACGGCTAAGTGACCACACGGATACTGTAGAATGGAGTGCATTTGCCAGGAGTTTGCAAATCCTAAACTGGCAGTTGTCCCTCAAGAAAAAATTCTACAACATCTGCGTATTACAAGTAGTGGCCTACGGAGTAGAAAACGTGAAAGCTTGCTAAAGTGTTAAACTTAAATTGAGGACGAAGCTGCGAGCGACGGAAAGCAAAATGTTACGTGTAACGTAAATGGAGCACGATAGAGCGGAGTGGGTGCGAGAAGAGGCATACATTAATGATGTCTTGCTAGAAATCAGGGACAAGAAATGGGCGTAGGTAGGGAGTGCAGTGAGAAGGCAAAATAGCGGTCGTATATTAATGTTAACAGTGCGGATACCTAGATACCGCAAGCGTGGCAGGGAGCAGCAGGAAGTTGAGCTCAAGAACTCCCAGGCCTGCACAGAGGATGCAGCTGAGTAGCAGAGCAAGTGATGTTTCGCTGCGTGGTCTCTTTTCATGATTCATTCGTGTTTGATTTCTGTCCCTCCCCTCTATCTTCCTCTTCCATTCTATGTGTTTTTTCTGTTTCCCCTCTGCTTTTTCCTTAATGATTCGCTTCCTCTTTTTCATAGTTGACGTGACCTTTCTCTGCCTCACCGTCTTCTCACTAGTCCACATCTTGTTCTTCGCCGTCGCCGTTCTTTTATTAGCACTGTCCTTCCTCTCCATCGTCTTCTTTATTGTAGTTTCTTTTTTCCTTAGGATTGAGGCTTGTCCGGCGTCGCGCCGTAGTAGCCACGCTCGCTCTCGGCGCGTGCCTCCCGGCGCGCGATCTCTCTGCGACAGCGGCAGTCATGAGTGCATTTAGACGGTGCGCGTGCACGTGTGGGCCGATCCCGGAGTCCGTGCACCAAGACAGTGTCATCTGCTGTCTTGAGAGAGAGAGCAAACGGAGCGCGTTGACTATGGAAACGTTCTGCGATGAACGCTTGGTCCGCCGTGGTGGTGTAGTGGTTACGGTACCCGGCTGCCAGCTAGAAAACGCGTGTTGGATCCCGGCCGCGGAGGTCGCATTTTCGATGGAGGCGAAAATGCCAGGGGCCCGTGTACTGCGTGTTCTCACTGCACGGTAAAGAACCCCAGGTGGTCTAAATTTCCGGAGCCCTCCACTACGGCCATTCTCTCCTCTCTTTCACTCCTTTTTCCCCACCCTCACGGACGCTTAGCCGTGCTCCCTACATGGGCCGCAGAAGCTTTGCTCAGCGGTGGCGGCTACGGTACAGTGGCTCGTCACTAACTGCTCCTGTCTGACTTTGCAGCCCCGGTGAAAGCGTGTTTACCGATCGGCGTGTTTACGGATCGGCGCCTGCTGCCACCTTACCTTTTTCGACGCCATATCAAGAATCCCGGGTCCATATCAAGAATCGACAACGCCCCCATTGTGAACTACGTCATCGGGACACCCCTCCAGAAGGCACAACGTAGACACCGGAAGACCTCAGCGGTAGCGGCTACAGAACAGTGGCTCGTCACTAACTGCTTCTGTTTGACTTTGCAATTTGGTGTAAACTCTACTGACATTTCCCTAATTTGCCATTGTTTACCACCGCTGGCACCGCTGTCGCAAGAATTTCCTGCTGATGATCATTGTAGCTTCCTTTTTGTGACCGTTGATACTGTTGAATCTGTGATGTTGCTCAGTTCGAGATGTCCGAGTCTGATGCCTGCGTAATCTGTAGTGAGCCTCTCTTAGAGAGCGGCACATATCCAACCTGCTCTAAATGCAAATATGGCTATCACTTGGGAGCAAGCTCGGGAGTGAGCAAAACGACCTTCAAAAAAGATGATGTCGCAAAGAAAATATGGAAGTGCCAGACATGCCTTGTTTTGGCGACCCGAAGTGCACGTGGTGATAAGAGCCACACCGGCGAGCATAATTCGACTTTCGAGAAAGTACTCACTGAAATTAATAAGAAGCTGGCCCAAATACCAGACATACAGAGCAAGGTGGATGCACTAATGATAGTAAAAAATACACTCGACAAATGGGAGCTGTCAGTTCAGCATTTGTCTTTTAATTAATGATTTCATGTCTTCTATGAGTCACTTGAGTACTGGTGTTCCTCACGGCTCAGTGCTGGGACCATTGCTGTTCTCCTTGTACATAAATGACCTTCCGCAGATATTACAGTTTTCTAACATACTGATGTACGCTGGCGATACTTGTGTCATAGTAACAGGTCAAAATCTAGGTGATCTTGAGTCGAAGTCTAAGATCGAATTAGTAAAGGTTGCTCATTGGTTATAAAATAGTAAACTATCTATAAATACCGGTAAAACCAAATGTATTACATTTCACTAGGTTAAAATTCATTAATACTAAGTATATACACATTAAAATTAATGATTTTGTGATCGAGGAAGTTACCACAATTAAATATCTTGGTGTCACTATAGATAATAACTTACATTGGCGGATGCAGATTCAGAATGTGTGTTCCAAATTAGCCTCAGGGTGTCATGCACTTACTCAGGCTCGTCAACACTTTAATACCACTACTCTATGAATACTTTATTATGCTTTCATTCACTGTCACATCTCATATTGCATTGAGTCTTGGCGCGGCACGTACACAACTTACCTGGACCCGGTTAGACGACTTCAAAAACGGGCTGTAAGAATTATTACTCATTCCAAGTATAATGACCCCAGTAAACCTCTGTTTTCCCGATTACTTATTTTGCCATTCGATAAGCTATGGAAATTAAAACTAGCCAAATATGTATACACGGTTATTAATTACAACCACCCTTTTAATGTGTCAGGGTTTTCCGCCCCTTCTCGTTCTACCAGACAAGTAACCTTTGGTAAATGGAATATTCCGCGAACTAACAACGTATATGGTGAACGGATTTTACAGTTCGCTGGTATTAAGATCTGGAATGACATACCTTTTGAAATAAAAGTGTGTTCAAACTTTGCTAAGACACTAGAAAAACACTATTTAGAAGAATGTTCTGATTTATTAATGACCGGTGATGTTTAGTGAGATGGCCGTCTTAAATTTGGTATGTAAGTAGAGGTCTTTTATTTTTTTTCCAGTGTTGTAACAGTTTTCTTTTTTGCTATTTTTTTGTTATTTCATGTACTGTACAGCTTCTTTCCAGATTTATTAAACATTATTTAACTTCTTTAGGTATGCTTTTCTAAAGTTCTATTATAAAATGTATCTTTTTGGACGCAAACTAGCCTATGGCTATGGGCCCACACAGTGCGTGCGAATTTTATGTAAAATTGTCAGCAATAACATTCAATTGAACAAATATCATGCGGTGCTCCTTGAAATGCACAAGCAATCAGCTGAAATAGCAGTCCTCAAAAAGCAGGTGCATTCTGCCCAGTCGTCCGACACCAGCAAGAACGTCCATGAGCTGCAAAACAGGTTAATGCTCTAGAGCAATACAGCAGACGCCAAAATATTGAAATTTACGGCATGCCTGTCACCCAGACTGAAAATTTGCTCGGTAGGCTCAATAACTTAGCACTTAAGCTTACCCTTCGTGAACTGACGAGCTCTGAAGTCGAAGGCATAAACAAACTTCCACCGAAAACCGGCAAAGTTTCTGTTGTGCTTGTTCGCTTCTTGTCACGAGCAAAACGTGACGAGTGGATGGATAAGAAAGTCGAATTAAGAACTGCTAGCTTTAACGTGTATTTCCTAGACAATCTGTTGCCACCGAACAAGAAACTTATCTGGCTCAAGAAGGCAAAGGCTGAGGAATACCATTATCAGTACGCGTGGCATAAAAACGGCAAATTTTTTGTGCGCAAGGTGCCTGGTGATCGAACATTGCGCATAGATAGCGAAAGCGACCTAGATAACATTCGCTAAATTGTTTCTTTTATCACTTACGTTATTTCGATTGCCAGTTTTCCCTCACAATGGCTATCTTTCATGAAGCCATATATCACGACGCTCAAATATTAGATCTTTTGTACAGGGCCCCTCTTTTAAGGAGGCGGACAGAATGTCGATCTTTCATTTAAACATACGTAGTATTAGAAAGAAGCAAACTGATGTACTGTTTGATTTTTTAGATCATACGTTCGATTTTTTGGCTTCACTGAGACTTGGTACTCTTGCTCGTCCGATGTAGTGTTCATCGAAGGATACGAGCATGAAAGCGTGCATAGACCGGATCGTACGTGTGGTGGTGTGTCGCTATATATACAAAAAGATGTTTCCTGTGCCGTGCTTCCTGAATTTTGTTGTGTCAGCGCACATTATCAATCCATTGCCGTTAAATGTGGTATGTCCCTGATTGTCACAGTTTACCGGCCCCATCAAGGGATAATAAAGAATTTCTGTGTTTTAAAACTTCGATGTTTGAATACGCGTCCTTGAGAAATTTGCATATTGTGCTTGTCGGTGATTTTAATGATGATTTTTTACTTCTTACTCCACAGAGTAGACAATTTTTAGGTGTAATTGAATCATTTTCGTGTAGGAACTTAAGTTTGCCTACTAGAATAACAACAGAAATTTGAAACTCTGCTAGACCTATGTATAACTAATTATGATAGAAGCGACGTCAGTGCTGGTGTGCTAGCTACTGATCTGAGTGATCACTTGTAAATATTCTGTTTTTTTTTCCTGCAGCTAAAAAAGAAAAAAACATAGTGTTAACGATGCTCCTGTTACATATCGCTCTTTCAATACCAATGCCTTGTCAACATTTCGTGCTAGCATTCAGAGTATCGACTGGGATATTGTCTACAGTGAGAAAAACCCTAATATATCGTATGATATATTCCTGCAACATGTAAAGAGCTGTTATGATGCTGCCTTCCCACTCCAATACTATAAAGAGCACGAAAAGTCGAGGAAACCATGGATTAACAGAGGCCTTTACAACAGAGTCAGAGAACGAGATAAACTATACCATAACTTTATTAGAATAAGATACATATCTATGATACATGAATATAAAAAGGTTAGGCAACAAATGGAACTCTGATTTGAAGAGAGCCCGTATTCAGTATTATCAGGCACGATTTGCAGAGGTCTCTTGCAATCCCAGGAAAGCATGGAACTCGGTACGTACACTCATAGGAAGAACAAAAGGTTGTCTTCCCTCAGCACTAACAATTGACGTTGTTGAGCTTAGAGAAGCTAGTCTAGCGGATAAATTTAATATTCATTTCTTCACTTCAGGTGCAGCAGCTCAGACAAGTGACGCAGCAAACAACTGCCAAAAATACATTTCTTCTTACTCTGCGAGCTCTATTTTCCTGACTCCTTGTAGTCAATTAAAAATACTTATATACCGGAAGTCATAAAATAAAATACTGCCGCCGGTTACGATGACATTAAGGTAGAAACAATCAAACATGTCGCCGAATTACTGTGTGGCCCACTGCAGCATATCTGCAATCAAGCTTTCGCCACTGGCACTTTTCCTGGTGGCATGAATATAGCTAAGGTGGTAGTCATCCACAAACGTGGCTCCCACGACGACTTGAATAACTACCGGCCTTTTTCTGTGCTATCTTTATTTTAGAAAGGTTTAGAATACACATTAAAATCACGATTAATGAAGCTTCTTGGTGACTATCAAATGCTTGCAAAGCAACAATTTGATTTCCGTGAAAAGAAATCAACCTAAATGGCACTCTTGGATATTAATGAAAAATTACTTAGCAACACTGATCATAAGCAATATACTCTTGCGATATTTTAGACATCTAAAAGGCGTGTGATTCCATAAAGCATTTCATTTTGTTTCACAAGCTCCCTTGCTACAGTATTAGAGGTATTGTAGTAAATTTGATACGCAGGTATTTATCTGATTGGGTACAACTCACTAGTCTAAATGGCTACTGTTCTCAATCTCAACCAATAAAATATGGCATTCCGCAAGGTTCCATTCAGGGTCCTTTATCTTTATTCTATACATAAATGATAATGTGAACATAGCGCGAACTCCCGACATAATTCCCTATGCAGACGACACGAGTACTTTTTTTTTCAGGTAAACAATTACTTGAACTTCAAAATGTAGCTAATAGATGGCTAGCTGAACTGCACACTGGTTGCATCTAAACCAACTTCAACTTAATGTTAAAAACTAAATATATTATTTTCAAAAGCCACAATAAGTCTGACGACCATAATGCCTGTATAATATTTGAAAACTGCGCTATCGAACGGATTCCTAGTTATAAATTTCTAGGTGTTGTTTTTGAAGGGAACATGAGCTGGACAACACAGGTAAACAAGATCCATGCAAATATGTGCAGGTAAATCTCAATACTGTATAATGCTAGCTCCTTGGTGTCTCAATGGTTGACATTGCAGTTATGCCCTCGTCCAATCTCTTTTGGAAAAGTGCCTCCTAATCTGGGGTACCACTACTCAAACAAATTTTGATAGAAAAACAAAGAAAAATGTCACTTCCAATGTGTTTAAGGCGCACTTTGTCCAATATTTCTTATCCCCATTTTTTTCTTTTTTTTCATTTCCCAAGTTTGTGTTGCACCCGACCTTGTCTATTGTTCAAGAAGGCCAGAAAGTACATGCAGCTGGAGGGCGTCGCCCCCGTTGAAGCATGCCGCCGTGCTTTGCTCATCTCACTCAACTCGTTGCCGCAGGCTCACTATTCTGGGTGGCCCACTTACTCCTTTTTTCTCTCCTTTTTCACCTTTTTCTCTTTTTTCGTTCCTTCGCATTCTTCGCACAACGCCTGCATCCAACTTGCTTTCTCATTCTTGCCTTGCCACTCAAGCCCTTATCCGTTCACGTGGCTCGACAGTTCACACGTGGCAACGATTAAAGACCAGCCGTTGCACCTCCGGGGTCTTCCTTATCGAGATCGTTTTTGCCCTCCCCTCATGTCGTCTGTCTCCTTCCCTTTGAGCCACCCACGTTGGTCGTTGTTTGTTTATTTTTATATATTGTTTGTTGGTTTGCCTCTTCCTTTCAATTGTAACTCTACATTGCACTTGTATTTTGATGGCTGTCGCGCTCATTCGACTTAAACCTCTGAGGAAGGCTGGTCCTCCAGCCGAAACTTTAGGAATAATGTTTTTATCTGTACCTGTAACATTGCAGTTTACTTCAAAGGTCTTATAATTCTTTCACGGTAGCCAGAATAAAAGTGTGTTGACCTCCATATATATATATATATATATATATATATTATATATTATATATATATATATATATTGTAAGTGAAGAGAAGAGTCGTAGACACAGCGCCTTAGCTGCAGGCCGGCTGTTCTATTCTGCTCTTTGTCTTCCTCTGCTTCGCTTGCCCTGCGCTCCTCCAGCGCGAGCGTCTTCGGCACGGCGAGCTCTCTGTTTTTATACATCACACTCGGCCACGACTGCGAGTGACAGTAACGGGCGAAACTGTCTCTGGAGGGCGGCACTGACTGTGTCGCGCTGGATGGTTTTCGAGGAAAGCCCCGACTTGGCTTTGAGAGCTGCGAAGACAGCCTCTGGTGGCCGGGACTGTCCCGTGGCGGGCGGTCCCGGGAACGCCGAGCACTCACTCGGAACTTGCTAGCAATGGCTCCGGCGGGCGATATTGACTGTGTCGACGTGGTCGTTCTTTTCCACAAGGCAGCAAGCCCTGTCGAGCCACCAAACCAAGTTCGGGTGGGCGACACTGGCTGGCTCGTGGTGGTCGCTGCAGGTTTCGACCACGCTGCGATTTAACGGGGTGACCTCCTGAAGACAGAAGCGGGCGGCAGTGGCTGCTAAGGCGCAGTTTTGCAGGCCCTTCACGCGTGCCTTGTCCGTCCTTTAGAGTGATGTAGCACTTTCCTGAAAGTGGGCTGGACCAGACGGCATAGTATTGTAACCGAGATCAGGTTTAGCCACCGGTTTTTTTCGGTAGCGTTGTGGCAAGATCTCGCACTCGAGCGCTGCGCATCTTGCACAGGTTTTGAAGTGTGTGTGAGGCACAGTATCGCAGAATGCACTTCTGCGCAAGTCAGAAGAACTGAAGTCAGTGTTGGAGTAATCGAGAGGCTTTGGCTGCACTGGCACGTCTACTAGAATCGCCGTGTTGGTCAGCACGGCTTCTCTGAATCCTCTCGTTGGTACAGAGACCGAAGCCACGTCGTCGGCAGGAAGGATATTCTGTACGGACAAGTCATCGACAATAATGATGTCCTCAGCGCGGAGGTTTTGCCCGTGAGTACCTTGTGCTTGAAGTAGCCTGGTGTCAGTGTGGCTCTCGGTGTCGATGGACAGTGATGGTGCGTGAAACCGCGGAGCATGCAGCCCTACAAGAGCCGGCGCGTCCATGTGCTCAAACACGAGTAGGTTCGGCGACGGCATCTCCGGTTGCTTTAGATTGACAATGCTCTGCGTTGTTGGCAATGTTGCTCCAGCGCCAGTCACCAATGCAGAACTCGAGATGCACACAGGAGTACAAGACTGGCTGTTGGCGTCTGTAACATGGCAGTCAGCGATGGACTCCGTCGAGGGGCTGCCGGGCGCACCTCCGGCGTCATCGAGGTGTTCCTCGCGAGCCTCGTCCAAGTTCGAAAGCCGGTTGGCACGGCCGCAGGTTAGGGGAAGCGGGCCGAAAGCAGCTAAGAACTTCGAGGTCCATTCCGGCCAGGACCTCTGCCACGCGCCTTGGTAGCGATGCCAGGCCACGGCACGTTCTCCAAGGTGGCTGAGGGCCACCTGCAATTTTTGCTGGTCTGACCAGCCATAGCGGGCGCCGAATAGTTGAGGTCATCGATCCAGAGGATCGCGTCGTCCTCGAACGCATGGAACTCCGGGATCATACATGCACTCGGCGATGGTGATGCCGCACCGGGAGTTACCGTACCGAAGACATTGAGTTGCTCGAAGAGCAACGACATGGCCCGCATGACGTCGGTGAGTTGACCGACCGAGGCATTCCGGTAAGCATGGTCGGCGGCCGCGGAAAATACGGCGGGCTCTGTCCTCACGACGGCGGTGTGCCATGTCCGAGAACGCTTGGACAGCGTCCCTGTGCGGCTCATGTGCCGACGTAGGTTGAGGCGAGGGGGTGTTACCACAGGAAGCGTGAGCGCCATTCCGTGGTAACAGGAGGCCCGGCGTGGCGTCGGTCCCATAGGTGCTTCCGCGGCAGAAGGGTTGCGGGGTCCATGGTCGCGTAATGGTGGACCGGCGTCCCTGGACTGGAGCACCTGCTGCGCCGATGACCCGCGAGGCCACCCTCAGCGTCTGTCTTTTGTCGACTGCGCCATTGTACAGAAGAGAAGAGACGTAGACACAGCGCCTTAGCTGCAGACCGGCTGTTCTATCTGCTCTTTGTCTTCCTCTGCTTTGCTTGCCCTGCGCTCCTCCAGCGCGAGCGTCTTCGGCACGGCGAGCTCTCTGTTTTTATACATCACAATATATATATAATATATATAATATATATATGTGTGTGTGTGTGTGTGTGTGTGTGTGTTGTGTGTATATATACTGTAAAGGGGTTTATTGAGGCTGGCGTAAGGCCCGACCGGTACCTTGGTCAACGGCTGAAGGCACGAGCCCGTAGAGCAAGCATGCGCATTAGGGCCAGGCCCACTAGATCGCACTGGAGAGCGTGCCCCACTATATGTTTGTTAGTTTTTGTTACACTATAATATTGTGTGTGTGTGTGGTGTGTGTGTGTGTGTGCTGGTTTGAGGAAGAGGTAACAAACGTTCGGAAAAAAAAATTTTACTAACGTTTCGGCAGGAGCGCCTGCCTTCGTCGGAGTAAGAGAGACTGCTTACCACGCAAGGCATATATAGCGTCCGCATATACTGGCGTATCACAAAGCCGTCCCAGTTGAAAATCCCACCAGAGTGGGTCTGGTGTGTTGTGGTGTGTTTTGGTGTTAACACCAGAATACACTGGTGTGTTCTGGTGTACACGCCAGAATGGGGTGGTGTGTTCTGGCGTAAACACCAGCCTGGTGTGATATGTTGTGGCATACCCACCAGACTGGTGTGGTGTGTTCTGGCGTACACGCCAGCATGGGGTGGTGTGTTCTGGCGTACACACCAGCCTGGTGTGATATGTTGTGGCATACCCACCAGACTGGTGTGGTGTGTTCTGGCGTACACACCAGCCTGGTGTGATACGTTGTGGCATACCCACCAGACTGGTGTGGTGTGTTCTGGCGTGCACGCCAGCATGGGGTGGTGTGTTTGGAAAACACACCAGTCTGGTGTGGTGTGTTCTGGCGTATTCGGCACCCTGGTGTGATTGGCTGTGGCGTACACGCCAACCTGCGGCGTGGTGTGTATTGTAGCGCGTTCGCTATTCTGTGAGTACGAAACACAAGTTGGGCATGGTTCTGTTGTTGCATAAAAAGTCAGGTGAATAAAATATCCAAGTGGACATGAAACACACCAAGTTATTCTTAGTTCCTGGAAAATTTTGTTCTGATCTGTTTTAAAGCTAATTCCATGTTACCCATTTTTTGAAAAGCGTTCTCAGTTGTTATAAATGTGTTAAAAAGCCCGTGTTATAAAAGGCGTTCTCTGGAATACCGCCAATATATTTTGCATCTGTTTGTTTTGACATATGGGCAACATTGTTAATTATACCGAAAGCTAGCTTGCCTGTAAAACCTGCCTACATTAACTATATTATTATTATTGAGAATATTAATTGCATTAAATTATGAAATTGCTAACGTTCAATCTATTTTAGAATGCCTAATAAAACTTTCATGATTGTTCATTTGTTTAAGAATCCATTCACTAGAAAGAACGCCTCGATCCTGTATTGTTGCATGCAGGACGTTTTGAATTTCGCGCTCATCGATTCGTGCCTATCATGAGTGAACATTGTCATTTCTGGTTTTAAAAAAACCTTCGTTAGCATTATATTTGTGTATACATCGCGTTTGTTTTGTTTCGTGTGTTATGCAAATTGATGACGGCGCAATTTGATTTAGGTTTGCGAAACAACTTTGCAAGTAAAGTGTGTATAGCGAGTGCGGCCATACGGGCCATGCAGTGTGGCAACTGTGTGCGTCTGGAATGTCAACAAGCTGTTCGCGCCGGTCTCGTCTCGGGCTCTCGGCCAAGTCGCATTTTTTTCTCGTTTCAAGCATTTTTCTGCTCTGTGCGCACGTCTCTTGTGTTTTACCGGCGCAACGGATTACGAAGACCTACTGTTTCGTGCCGGGGAGCAACCATCGAACGGAAACAGGTATGTACGTATCACAGTCAGTCATTTGAACCTTTGTCCCACGTGCGATCGTGAGTCGCGATAAGAAAGGCTCCACAAAAACAACGGAAGGGGTAGCAGAACTCCTGCGTACTCATCGTGCGCTAGAAAATTGCTTTCTAAAGCGCGGCTGCCCTCTCCACCCAGCGGTACGCCCCCTATCGATGACAGGAGGGCTTTGCTGGAAATCTGCCCTATCGCTACTCGCTGGCATTCCAATTTTTCAGTTGCTGATTGTTTTAAGCAATGTGCCTTCCCTACATTTAAGTCCCCTTTTGTGAACACTTTTTGTGAAGTACGTATTAACGAAGGGATTGACTA
>CM023484.1:57281-101683 GCA_013339685.2 Hyalomma asiaticum
GCCTTCTTTTCTTCCCCCCCCCCCTCTATTCCTTTCTTTCGCATGTGCTCCTCTCCTTCTCCTCTCCTTCCCAGGACTGGGGAGAGTGTGCAAAGCGTATAGAAAAAAAAGACGCTTGAGAAGGCAGTTGCCGTCCTAACGAAAGGAAGTGCGGTTGTCGACACGTTGGCCCTGGAGACATTCCATGTTCTCCGTCATTTTTAATGACCTGTTCAACAATTCAAGCTTCCATCTTCCTCTGAGCTCTTGTTCTAGTTTAAGTTGTCAGTGTCACGCCCCTTATCTTAAGTCATGTGGATACATATATACACCCAGTAATCAAGCTGCAGTAACGACAGTTTGTCATTCTTCTTCCATACTATACTTTAAAGTTGTTAACTAGGCAAGCTGGTTCCGCATGATTAACCCTGCAGCGTAGCAGAACACATACAAGATAGAGGGGGCACGAACATACTGCAATTTTATTGCTACAGAAGAACCTTATCTACAAGAAAGAAAAAACAAAAGCCGTAACTTGTCTGCAGCTATCGCAGAGTGCTGAAACGCGCTTCCTTACAACACGTGATCTCACTTTGGTGAGCGAGACGGATGCATAGTGCACAGTCTGCCTCATCGCACACTCTCTTCAGCTTTGATAATTTCTCATGTAGTCTTATCACCACTTACGTCCAAAAGTATGCAGTTTTCGATCACTGTTACGCATCTGCACTGCTTACACTGAACTATTAAGTCTCCTGCATGCCCCTCTGCCGCATTGTTGCTGTGTTCGCGAAAGCATTCATTCGAGAGTCGACCGTTCTGGCCTACGTATACCTTAACCACATGATAGTGGAGTCCCGTAAGTGATCCACCTTGCGCTGATATAACGGCTTCAGTGCTTCATATACCAGCCGGGGCTTTTGATCTGCAGAATTCCAGCAGTTTCTGTGGTGCAGAAAGCACCACGTTCAGGTTCACCCGGGTGTGCACCTGAAATTTCTCCCTTCACCCCTTCCCCAGTGCAGGGTAGCAAACTGGATATTTTCTCTTCCGGTTAACCTCCCTGCCTTCCGCCCATCATCATCTCTCTCTCTCTCTCTCATGACGTCCTCTTGACATATACTGATGTCAATGAAGCACAACAAAAAATGTTTTGCACAAAAATGTTTAGCCTTAAAGTGTTTTTTGCTAGCTTTTGATACAGACAGACAAGGAACCTCATTGCGGTACTGACAAGCGCCACCCTTAGAGCAGTACTGCGGGCCGCTCCTGTGAGGGGACAGGGAGGACTAGCCTCTCCGCCTCACCGTGAGAAAGAGAAAAATCGATTACGTACCTCTCCGTATGCAGTCAAAAAGGCATCAACAAGGCAGAGATCAGCTGTTGTTAAGAGCAAGTGCAGAATTTAAAAACATTTTAGTACGGGCACGACAACTTCGCATCGTCTTGAACTCGCTTGTTATTTGATGCAGGACAATATATACACGAGCTGATCGCATAAAGGCGGCGTACTGTAGGAAGTATGCCGCCCTCATACGCGCTGCTCGTGTGGAGCAAGTGTAGGCTGTAGGAAGCCTAATGTTGCTTATACAAAAAAGCGAGCTAGCTAAAGACTCCGCTAAAACTATTGGAGAAAGCCTGGATACATGACAAGCTATTCACAATGAATGTCATTTAGTATTATTGACGTCCCCATCGTGAGACAGGGTTGGTTTGCCGTTAATTAATTTTTAACACGAATGTGTTTTATGCCGGGGTCCACCGTGACCTCATACGTCACTATCGTAACGAATATGATGCATGAACGTAAACATGTAAACAAAAGCTTTTGTTGATGCGCTGAGAATAGAACTCGCAGCCACCCGCGCACGTGCCCCACGCCACGACGTAAAGTGTCCGGTGCGCTACCACTGCGCTAACACCGCACATGCTCGATGCTGCCCGAACGCGCCTTCTTGTCTCATCCGGCTTAGCACGCGCGCATCCAGGTGCACATTGCCTGGAACGGTGCCGCCATCCAGGAGAGGCAAATTGGATCACTGCAGCTTTACTTCGTCTCTGCCATTGCAGCGTGCGACATGCACTTCTAAGACCATGGGGTTATTAGCGCAATATACATGCAACACAAGTTTCCTGACGTTACGCCATGATTTGAGTTTTATGAAAACTATATTCTATCACTGTTGCCACCCCCCCCCCCCCCAAAAAAAAAAAAGTTAACGTGCGTACCAAAGGCAGGAATAGGTCGAGGTGCCTTAGCACAAATTTCGTTCTTCGCGATAAGAGAGTTAGCTTTCTCGGTGTTACTTTGTAGATACCAGCAGGAGTATTTGCAGTTGAAGGAACTCCGTAAGTCATTGTTATTACGTTTTACAATACAGAACGGTTTACAATTTCGCTGCAGCACTTGAACATCAGGAGCCTTTTGGCAACTTTTCACATAGTGGACTGTCCATTTCAGTCGCCCCTAGCCAATGCTGGCGCTCCAGAACACACATTGGCGAAAGGATCGAATGGCTTCCGGTAAATTTAATAATTAGCGCCAGACAACTCTGCAATATACGAGGAACGGAATATGCGCTTAAACGTGACGGTCGCACCCGATTGAGAATCGCTACTCGTCACCCGAACCTCGGAGGTCAAGCGTCAAATCTGGCTCTCTGATGACGTCGGGCAGAAGTAGACACGTCAAATCTGACTCTCCGATGACGTCGGAAAGAAGCAGACATGTCCACTACGTGGAAGGTTAGAGCAGCTGCCCAAGTACAGGTAGCTGAGAGGCTCTAGCGAAAAAACAGATAGCCGATATTCTTTGCATAGTCATAGGCATCAGCTCCATTTTCATGCTGTATACAAGATGCATAAAACTCTGGTATTATCCTAAAGCCACACACACTTATTACATTTCTGTTCTTCTCCCTATGCTTTATCACACTGCTGGAGCACAGGTGACCTTAGCCATCGATTACGATGTGTACAAGGTAGCACGAAAGAAAGCTGGGAAAGTCTTACTGTAAACAAGTATACTGTTGAGGTTGTCAATGCCCAGTTAAAATGGTAGCGCAACAATTCTCTACAAAACAGGGATGTTTAGCACAGTCGAGATGATCACAACTCTATTTCAAAAATTCTAAAAAGCAAAAAAAAAAAAGGAGAAACGTGAATCCTTGCCGATCCTTAATAAGCGCCTTCGTGTAAACAGTTGCAGTTGTAATAGCGCTTAATTTGTTGCCTCACAGTACTTTCGATATTCATTTCATTTTTGCAGAACTGCTGTTGTTGACAGTTTATGCCAGTGATGCTACCTTTACCTTTATCTAGCTATCTTTTGTGTGAGAGCCTTGTGAGCTATTTTTTACTTCCGTCAAGCATTTCCTTATGCGCCGTGAACGTGCGATGTTGAACTCGACGTACTTTCACATTATCCTGTGTTCAGTGGACACAACTTCTAGCTAACTGTGCGCATGTGTAGTCTTTCCTCGTGTAGAAATTTTTGGTGGACATGGAACTAAAGTGTTTGTGAAGAGCAGTTATGGACCGTGGTGTACATGAACCCATATAGTGTTAGCACAGATTGAACAGCAATGAGTACACCTGAACTTCTTAGGTGGCCTCTTGCCAGTACGTATGGTACCTATGGTGCGTCCTTGTGCCCATGGTACGTTCTTGATTTATTTTATTTGTGTAAGTTAGCTATTTGATTTCCTTATTTTCAATTCGTTTTCGTGCAATCGACTAATTTTTTTTTTTTTTTTGCTGCAGAAAACAGAACTGAAGTAGCCGAGGTGAACCATACTCTTCTAACTTTCCAAAGCCACCACGTTACAGCAGCACAGAACAGAACTCAACGTAAAGTTTAAGACTCACCATAATCAAACTCAGGCTTTCGCATTTTCATTTCCACAGAGTTCTTTGTTTCGGTAACCTTCGTGATCATCCCTGTAATGAAGTGCATCAGTTTTTCCGTTGTGAATACAGTAGGAATAAACGACGTGCTTAGGCTCTTGGTGTAATTAGCACACCATTTTCACGGGAACGTACCTGGGTTCAAGGCTAGCATGTAGTACGTTCTATAACTCAGGAATCTGATCCAACTGCCTGTGACATGTATAATTGAACAAGTCTGACATTGAACACGGTTCACGTAAAACGTCGGCATCACTGCACTCGTCATCCCCGCTCCTCTGAAATTTTTCTTCCATCCGAGAGCGCTCATCGTCAGCACTTTCCCGAGGTCAGGAGAATGTAGCTTCTGAGCGTGAGGCATGTATTCGAAACATGGCACCGGGCATCGTGTGGATAAGGCATGCGAGGTCCACGAAGACAGAAGCGAGTGTTATGTGAACATATCATGTCGGACAGTTTGCCGAACATAGGCGTATGCTCTTTTTCACTAGTTCCGTGCATCAGAAGCAAGCCTATACGAGGCCGTCGAGTACAGATTCTTGCGAAGCGAGACGTAGGGCCAGTTTTCGGATACGCGCTTTCCTAGCCACTCGTGCCATTAGAGGGCCCACCTCCTCCTTCCAAAGCTGCCGCTGCCACTTCGGAGATCGCCACTGGTGGGCGACATGGCGTGGAAGGACATAATTAACATATGGTCGCCGTCCTGAGTTGTCTAAGAGGCCCGTAGCTTCCACAGTTCTACGCGGAAGTGGTGAAGCAAGGTATAGATAATTAAATTCGTAGATTGGGTGGTAGCCAGTGCATGAGAACGTTCCGACGTAGAGATTGCATACGAGAGATGATGCCCTCTCTTATTTCACCGGGACATCGACGATTGTTTCAGGATTGAATGGGAGCGCCAAAAGTATGCAAGGAATGGACGCAGAGCATCCAACATCTGCACGTCACTTTTTGCGGACTGTGTGACGTCGCTGATAATAACGCAATGAGTGGCTGCACTATGAGGACGGCCTGCCACTGTACCTCTGGCTGTTTATCTTAATTGTGTAATAAGTTCATTACCGCTGTACCTTGAGGTTCAGATGATGACTGACAGCCGGAGATGACAATCCTAGAGTCTCTGGCCAACTTCGCTACAGTGTCGTTATCATTGGCTTCTTTATTCTTTTTATAGTGTCTACCCGGCCTGGGCGGCAGAGGATGTGGAGAGAACGATTGGGGTAAGCGTGTAGTCGATCTCGTAGCAGCCTTTGACTGACGCCGTCAACGGTAGCATCGCCGGCGATGTTTTCGAATTACGGTGGCAGCTGCACGGTGAAAGGAGTGGTCCCTCATCATCGGCTTTATAATTGCAATTTCAATTTGAATCAGGGGCATTAATTCAGTTTTAGTTAGCGCACTTCAAATTTGGCGTATTGCAGCTCTGAGTAGAATAATGGGTAGAGCAGCGGCGGCAAGTAGTCGCGTAGTGCACACGCTGCTCACATGACCATAATTCACGCGTTTCCTGCATTGGAGCGGCTTTGATACGAAATGTGAAACCGCATAGCGAAAACGGCGAATCCCCACGTGCGATGGAACCGATTCGCCATTGAACGCCGCGAAAACACCGCGCGACTTGCCATTGGGAGAAGCATGCGTAATAAGAGCTTCTTCTTGGCCATTTCCTTATTTGGTTCGCATATCATGCATGAACTGTCGCATTTTCGGTCGCATTTTCTCCGTTAATCGTTATTTCTATTTCTATTCTCAATGTAACTGAGTTCTAAGCGGGCGGTGAACAGCAAATGACAAACAATTCTCTCCACCTGAAAAATTTGTGGATCTTAATTCAATGAGCTATTTTCAGCAGAAGCAATGCTTCTGTGGAGTCTTGATATATACAACGAGATTTAAAAAGCCACGAGAGTCATTCGACTCAAGGGAGGTACCAACAGTCTTCAAAGTTTGCTTCATGTCCAAGTGGCGCGCCTCGACCAGGCACGGCGGGCTCCTGAGGGGGGCTAGAGGCCCCACCACGTCCTTCCCCAACTCCTTTATTTATAATGAACTTTATTCAGTTCATTTCCCAGGAATATATCTGTGGCGTTGGAACTCATTGTTGTACACACAAGCTTCGTAAGGTCTGGGTATACTAAATAAACGAATCGAACGAGTCGCTGATCTGATGCCGAAAAGTATAGTGCAGCTAGATATTCGCTATATAGAACACGCGCGGCCAGGTGCAGTTTAACAGGCGATCGCTGTCGTCCCCCGGAAGTGCATCATTTGTATCAAAACATTAAGCGAAGTTCTTGCTGGCTTCAGCCGGTTGACAATCAACCACTCTTATGCAGTGACGGCAGCCCATCAAACACCACTCTTAATTTATGTGAGCCCTCGGTCAATAGCGGCAGTTTGATAAATGGTGAAATAGGGGGCTTTTGGAGAGGGTGAAGGTTGACCTCTGCTTGAAGAGTGGGCTTTGCCGAAAAGAAAAAAAATCGTTCTCCATTTGTGAGTTCTCCGTGCGGCGCATGACCACAGACTTTGGCCGATCTGTTCAGAGCAGGATTTGCATAGAACAGATACGTAGAATGCGTTGTTTCTTTTCTTTTTTTCGCAAGCCCGAAGAGTTGAGGACCCCTTTAAGAAAACATAAAATTCATGTTTCAAGGCCACCTAAGCTAAATATCCGTTCGTCACTAGAAGTAGATTCAGAGAGCTCGAAATACGCTTACCGAGCGCGACACAAATGAAAACGTTTCCAATCAGCGTTGAGGGTCTCATAGTGCTGCGACCTGGGAAGCTTACGAAGTACAGGCTGACAGAGTGAATCATTTTTCACATTTTATAGACGTGGTGAAGTTTACAGAATAAAAAATAAATGTTTTCATTGTTTACACACAATGCCTTTCCAAGCTATTCACCCTCCAACTGGAAAGTTCCTTGATATAATTTTTACGTGTCATTGTTGACGTGTTCATTGACCTTCGCACTTCTGTATACATGCAAGAAAGGTTACCTAAGTTAAAATTATAGGAATTACCTCAAAAGGTCACCGCTGTAATCTAAACATACAAAGAAAGCAAGATAGTTTGCACGAACTTCTTTGTAAATCGTTCCCTGAAGTTCATGCATGCGTAAAGGAATGCGAGCGATTACCTGCACGGATAAAATTTGAATTACCTTTAGGCGTACCTGAGTCCGGCTGTTTTAATACAATTATCAGTAAACTGTTTTCCAGTAGGGCATTTAAATTATTTTTCTTTTTTTTTTCACGAAATGTCGGAGCTTTGAGTAACACCCGTTTCCCGTGCATCTGTGCTAAATCGTCATTTGTACACTGTTCAACAAGGTGGGAGGCGCCAGACCTACCTTATTAAACCTCACTTCTGCCTTCTTTTTATGTTGTTAGGAAGGATGTCCCAAAACTTTCCGAAAGGTGGTTGACCCGAAATTAGATCAAAAGCAAAAGCGTGTACCTTCACTAGCCGGACTGCCCGCATGGATCTCAATCCCCCTGAGTATATGACGAATACGTGACTTGCTGGCAAGAAATTATTAAGTTTATTTTCTAAGTGTTTCAAGCACATGTGCGAAAACACCAAAAGCACCAGTACAATTCGCAATCTGACAACACTAAAAGCACGTAAGTAACATGTTGCACTGTTTCCCACGGGAAAGGCGTTTTTAATAACGTCTAAATCTGCCTTATATTGTTGCATACATAATTCAGCGAGTTGCCACGTAGGACAGGCACCAAATAAAACTACAAGTATAAGCGCCTGTCTTATTGTGTGGTTGCTCGTGTCGCTGAGCTTTTCCTGCTACTTACTTTTTCTATTGGTCCCCATTGCGAGAATTCGTGTCGTTTCACTTTAAGCATGCGTATTAGATGCCTTCTTAGGCAACGTTCAATTTCATCCTATCCACGTGCACACAAAATGAAGTACTGCAAAAAAAAAAAAATATGCGAAACTTTAATAACACCATTAAAAAGGTGTTCGTACTGAATGGACATTGCCCAAGCCTCTAATGTCTGCTGTAGCGCTCAAGGTGTCAAAAGATTTCAATTTGTGAAGTGCAAGTCTTCGCCATTTAAAGCAATGAACTGCACAAGGTAAAAAAAGAACATACCATCCGAGAACTGGGTGCCTGTCTTTCATTAACAATAGTATGGTTGACAATTTGCGGCGTTTATTGATCCCGAACACAAATAAAAATCCGCTAATACGTGTGCTCTCTCTTTCTCGTACAAAGTAAACTTCCAGTTAATAATAGAGGGAGTCTGTGTCACTTGCAGGTGGAAGAAATACACCATAAACAAGCTGTTGGACAATTATATGTATATCCCTAGACGTTATGCCCGGAAAATACGAAATAGAGAAAGAGGAAAGCTAAGCTTTCGGCTGCTTTTCTCATTTGTTTTTACACGTGGGAATTAAAGCTGCTCTAGCAAGATCATTTGCTTTCAGCGAGCAGCCAGTTATGTATGTAGCATCATAGTGCGCGCTGCCACATGCACTAAACTGCTCCGGGTATCAACCAGCTTTAAGATTATGAATAGACATTGAAAATCGACTGGTTTATGAAGCTCACGAAACCTAATGAGTTGTAGCTTTCTAAGTACATATGTCCACACGAACTCGAGGAGCTGGCGCCAAAACCATGTGCATGTCGATTAGGATGTGATTTTGTAATTACCGAGCTTTGTTGAGCCGATATTTTCAACTCCTGAAATCTGTGCGGACATGAAGAACGCATATTAGACCAACACTTTCTTCATTCTCCCCTTAGTAAACGCAGTTACAACGGGGCCAAGCTCAATAAACAGGACACACTTGTTTATTTCAACAGGTCCTAGAGGATGCGAAGGATAAGGATATTGCTGCTGTAGTATTTAAATGTCTTACTTAGTTTTTCTAAGGTCAAGAATCGGTACTATGGAAGCAAGCTGCACTCTAGGTCCCCGGAGAAATTGTCAAGTCGTCCACTGGTTTGTTTTGAAACCATTGGCCAGAATGTGAGCTCCTAAACGGCCTTCCATGCTTTAGTCAGCTATAACTCGGAGATGGTATTTCCCGTGGCATTATAAAACCCCCCTTGACATCAAGCGAGTTGACAATACCTCTTAACGACAATATCTATGCGAATAAAACACGTGGCTGTCTTTGCTGCATGGTGGAATACAATGGGAACAAATGTTATACCTGTAATTACATTAATCGCAGCCTACGTTCTCCGTGCGTTGAAATGTATCAGCAAGAAACTCGCATACAATAGGAAGGAAACCCGGGCTAGTTTGTCATCCTGAATTGATTTGTACAACCCAAACTACTAGACAGACGACAAAGAAGCGAACAATGACATAGCGGTCCGTGTGCGCTTCTTTGCAGTCCGTCTCGTATTTTGCGCTGTACAAGTCAATCCAAGATGAAGCAAGGAACTTGTCTCTTTCTTAGAATAATCCGTTTATGATCACATCGTTTCATTTCTCTTGTTACATAACCCTTTCATTGCCACCTGATCTTGATGGATTACATAAGTAAGGCTGGCGCTACTGTTAAAGTAATTATTGTTATAAATCACCTAATCAGGCATAATCACAAGCTACGTCATCGCGTTTGTCACTCAGCATGTGGTCTGCCAGTAAAACGACCCTTTATTAGCACTTAAGCTAAAATGTTGTTTTCGTATTTCTGGGTTGCGATTGTGTAAGGCAGCAAACTGCAGTTGGCAGCCGACAACTCATATATACTCACTGCAGCGTGTACCCTGTAATTCATATCTCTTATTTAAATGTGAGAACGTGAGAAGGTATACCCTACGTTAGAGCCGGCTATCTCATTGTAGTTTATATTGTGCAATCGACAAAGGAAGCTATGTACCAAGCAAGCAGCATTTACTCAGCAGTCAAGACGTGCAGAGGCGTTAAAGCAATATGTTGAAGTTGTCAGGGAAGTTGTGCGTATTGATAGATGTTAACATTTAACATACCGTTGCAGCGTAGGCGGGAGTGAAGAATCACATTACCGCTGACCCTAAGCTGTTTGTTTCACAAATGTATTGATATATAAACAGTCGAGCACTATTTGAGCAATGAAATGTCATGTATGTCCAGTAGAAATGTCAAACAATAACTCAAATTCTAAGCGTTAACCACATGATAGAAATATAATAAGTTAAAATTATTCCTTCCTGTGGTGAATACGCATCTAGAAATAGCAGGGGTAAATCATACAAAGTCCAAAAGGGAGTTTACTCATATAACTCTCGCTTATTATTGTTAGTCATGCCTAGATATATATTACACCTGTAATGCTATCCCTATTTTTTCTAATGAAAACGTCAAAGTCCTCATGCTTCTGTCCCCTTCAGCTGTTCCGCACATGACTTGTCTCTCGCTTTACTGTGACATACGCTCTTCGTGGTCGCGAAGAACGGGCCATAAGAAGATGGTCGCAATATATTTGTTCTTCGGAAGGATGGGAATGCTTTTGTGTGTATGTTGTGCAGGTTAGGGCCGTCTGCGTGAAGGAATCTGTGCAACGAATGCAAAGCTCAGAGATTTATTTAATGAGAAACATTAAAGAAGCACACTAGACGAGCACTACACATGCGGGCCGCGCCACCTCCCACTAGCTTTCGCCCTTGCGGGCACACACGACACGCGCACAAGTCCGCCACCGACTGCCCCGGGAGCGGGTAAGCTGCCGCTGTTTGAAGCGGCCGAGGGAGCATCACGCATAGCCGGTGCGCAACACATGTAATTCTGAGCTGAGCCTGGAGTTAGGCGTGGCACCACAGGGTCAGACAGTCACGTTTTCATGATTGAAACTTCGCGTTTATGTCGCACAAACAATCATTTCTTTCTTAATGAAACTTTGATACTTAGAAGTATATGGTCAGTACAAAGAGAACATTGTCAGACGCATCGCCATCAAAACGCGCGACGAGTGCTGATTTAACTTCGATGACGGTAGCGTCTCTCGGTAAAGGTACATTACGGTTACTTGGACACATTACGGGTTTCTTGGACTCTCGTCCAAGCATAAGGAGGCGGGTAACTAACCGGCAAGAGTGAATTCTGGGTATGAACTGGGGCCTTAGGGGTCACCAGTCATTCGTTCTGTTTCTTGCATGGTAGACCGAAGCTTCCATAATAACGAGACAAAAACGCATGTATTCACCCCTTTCGACCCCAGAATTTTCGTCAGTAGATCCGAGTGCGGGCTTCAATAACAACGGGTAGAAATACATGACGAGAGACTTTTCGCCGAAAGTTTCGTGCATATTCCAGGGTATCCGTGGGATGCCCATACATTAACGAGAAATGACAGCATATGTATGTAAACTCCAGCGAGGCTGTGGGTTCGATTTCTATCAGAATCAAGGTCCTACGTTGCAAACGGTATTGTCGTAGCTCTTTTTATAACAGAAGTGTACGAATTTTTCAGGGACGTAATGTGGACCCCTGTTATGTTTTGTTAAGGTCATAGTTTTGAATCAAACCGGTTATGAAATTGGAAGTATAAAGGCACGATCTACTTGATTCCCAAACGGCATCTTTCTATCTGTATAGGCAGCGGAGCTATGACCACTCAAGGGACACCCGCTTCTATGCTTCGTGAAAGTGGGGGTTCGAAACTTCATGCCCAGGCTGTTGAGAAATTAGCCATCTCAACATAGTATCTCCTTCAATGCCACACGATATATCCATTTCTTTTTACAGCGGAGCTGCCACCATTGGAGTACCTTACATTTTTGGAAGGCCGCGAATTCGAGTCTAGCCAGTTATAAATTCAGACGTGTAAACTTATCCACTTGAACGCCAAACGGCCACTTCTTGTGTTTATGAACAGGGGCACTACGGCAATGTTTGTGGTGCTCCGGCGTGTAAGCGGCGTTTTAAGCTATTTCGCTTGTTTATACGGTCAATAACTAAGCCTTTCTGAACTCCGCCGATGACTTTAATCATAAACAACCATCAACTAGAAAAAAACTTTGCACTAATTTAATGGTTTTATTCAATTTTTACTCTTACTTTCCTGCCACGGTTTTGAGCGGCTAAGTTTCGCGTGAGAGATTTGCATCTAGCACCATAAAAGAGAGACCGACGGATCCCAAGACATCGGGTGCATAACATGCGCACCATCTGTTGCACCAACAGCGTTCAACGCCGTGGAACCAGCGAAAACTCCAGCATTTCACGAAAGTAAATACCTCAGTGTCTTTGCTAGCCAGGACGTGATTTTGTCGCTTTATACAGGTCTAATTATCAAGCGGCTTAAAACTGCTGTTGTTTACACAGGAGCACGCAACACTGCTGGGTCACCGCAACGCAAATGAAAGCACGCAGCTCAGAACTTCAAGCACGAGATGATGCGCTCTGTGTATTTCAAGGGATGCAAATTCTTCGTCCTTCTTCCATCGTGTCAATAATTAATACCATGTATATTAAAGCATATCCAAGATTCGTCAATTATTGATTCTTTGCCGATTTGTTGTATCTCATTCGCAGTGCCTTAGTCAGATATACACGGTTTGGAGAAGCATTTACAAGTACGAAAGCCACCAGATGCCTCTAATTATACATTTTGATGGCCTGACGTCTTGCGACACGGCCACAAGGCTACACACTTAGGTTTAAAACACAGCAAGGTGCCATGCGCAAAGAGATCTCTTGGAAGATAACGTGCCCTTCCATCGACTGATACAGAGAAACAACAAAATGGGGCCTTAGTAGAGGCAGTGTAAAGGTTCAGTATTTTGAGAAAGGTTATATCAGACGTGGGTGTTCCCGTTTGCTTTATTGAGAACTTCCTATCTTGAAACTTGCATCGTCCTAACTGGGTATTTAACGCACCACGTAGTCTCGTTGCAGCTCTCGCAAGTTCCATTAATGCAGATGCCCAAAGGACAAGAGAAGTTAGTGAAGTCTGAATGTTGGTTGACCTCGTCGAGCGTCATTTGCTGAAAATAATAAGGGAAGTTGCTGCAAGATGATGGCATCACGTGCTTCTCACGAGTAGTGTATGACTCACAAATTACAAGGTAGCGGTTTGGAACGCTATTTTTCTTTTGCTTATAACTTTAATAATTTTATGTAAGCAAAGCAACGAAATTAGACAGCATGTAAGTTAATATTTCCCAATTCGGGAGTCTTCCTATAAGGACGCTGCTTACGTAGTACTGTTACCAATCGGTTGCAACATGATAAAACGTCGAACATGTAATGAATGCAGTACTGAGCTCCGTCGAACTGACGAGCATAGTAGATAAAGGGATAGCTATTGTACTAAGTGGGGACATGCTGCTTTTTACCACACTTGTGAGGCAATGATTCTGTCGTATAAAAGGGCTACTTCTTCAAACGTTTTTAAAACTGCGCCAGGGGACGAGGGCACTGGAAAGAAACACGCAGGACACCGCAGACTGACAACTTTTTGTTTATGTGAAGCAAGCAAGGGATATCTCAAGCAGGAACCTCGATGCGTGGCCACGCTGTCACTCACCCGTAGGCCGATAAAACATGAGAATCTGCTGAGTATTCATAAAAACGAAATTCTTGGACCGAGCAATTACCTGGAAGCGCAAGCTGCTCTTACAACAACAACAACAACAACAACAACAACAACAACAACAACAACAACAACAACAACAACAAAAGAAACAGTTTTAGGTCACGTGAGCATGTGATAGGAAAGAAAATGACAGATACGTGGCATAACAAATAATTGTAATAAAGGTGTAAAGAGGCTGGCATAACAATAACATCACTTGAAAAGCGAACAACGATCAACAAATTTAAATGCGATGATGGCATAAACAGGCATGAAAAGGTAAAACAAGCACGTGGTGGAAAACCAATTAACAAAAGTAAAGTGAACGCGACGGAATTAAGTACCTCAATACTTAAAAAGTGGAACCCGGTGAAAGGTAGACGCTCAGCCACTGTTTTCGGATAAAACTAAAGAAGGAACAAAGCTAACGAAAACCGCCGACACCAAAAGAAATTCGTATGAAGGATGTATCCAGGTCAGCTATAAGGCACATTCTAGGAAAGCGACAGCGTGGCCACATATCCAGGTTCCTGCTTGAAATATCAGTTACTTGCTTCACAGAAATAAGCGGTTCGCAATCTGCGCTCGTGGTGTCCTGTGTGTTTCTTGCTAGTGTCCCCGTCTTCTCGCGCAGTTTTAAAAACGTTTACAAAAGCCATGAACCAAGTAGCCCGCCAGAACGTTCTACCATGAGGGCTACCAAGTCAATAATAAACAGTGCATGAGTGAGCCACAACCGTTCCAGCTGGTGTCTCGGTGTAATTCGTGCTGAATGAGTGGCGTATATGAGTGGCCATGACGTTTTGTAAATATGAATACAAAGCTAATGTGGTCCTGGATAGCGTCGCTTGAGACTGCTTTCTTCCGTGACATTTTATTTGTATTCTAAAGAACAATGCATCGTAATGCAGGCCATACGAAAACTGACTCAAAATACGTTACTGGGGGCCTCAAAATCAGTGATTCTGTGGGATACTTGACGCGCACAGGTGTCCAACTAATAGGACGCTCATCGAAGCTTGATTCTTACACGTTAAAGAGAGGCTTGTAGCAAACACACAAAAATATTGTTGTTAGATCCGTTATATTATTTCGGCAGTGAGCCACCGTCCGCTATTCATTCTTGCACAGTTGGCACATTGAGTTCTTAGAAGCCTCAACGCTTACGATAACCTTTGTGCAAAAAGGGTACTCTTAAAGCTTCGTGATAAGTGTATAGGGCACCTGATATATTACACGCACTGCTGCAAGCAGAAAAGCTAAAACAGCTGCTTGGTATTCTGTGTGGCACCTACAGTGAAAAGAAAAAAGAAACAGCAAAGAAAACGAAGAAAAGAAAAACAAAACCACTGAGCTTCAAGGAAACAGGTTACACGCTGGACAAGCGCTTGCCCTGTGGACGGTCATGTTTGCCATGTCTTTCCCGCGTTAAAAAAAAAAAAAAAAAAAAAAAAAAACCTTGTACGGAAGGAAGCTCAAATCGCTTATTTCTGGAAACGAGTCAAATATTGCTGGTTGAAAGGAGGATAACACAGATCGCTTGGCTGCTTAAAAACGGTACCTGCAAAGCTGCAAAACACGAGATTGTCATGAGGGTGCGTGCTTCATTTAGACAAATCTCTAATTGAATGCCTTGAAGGCTCCCACAGAACAAATGTTTCAGGGGGCCGAGATTCGACGAGGCCTGCGAACGAAAACCTGGGTTTCCTATTTGTCTCTCTGATCTCTTTAGATTTCCTCTTTCTCTTTAATGTTTCTTGCGCGAACGAAATGTCTTTGCATTCTTCATTGAAGGCAATACCTGGTCATATAAAAGCCAACTTACTACGCACAGCGTGCTGTCACTCAAAATTCCATCTTCTGACTCGAGGCACGATTTGCTGCATCCAACTGGTAGCTGAGGGGAAAAGAAACTTTCTTGGTGTATGGACGTTGTAACGAATAAATAACATTGCAAGGGGATGCAATACGAATTTAGGTTTTATGACTATGGACAGGCAGCCTCCGCAACGACTTTCGCGGCAGCTGATGAGGTGAGATTTATTTTATCTCAATAAGCTGGGGAAAAAGAAAGATGCGTAATTAATATGTTGTAAATTAAAGAAAACACGCATAAATCAAGATAAACACGCTGAACTACACATGCCAAGAAGTGCGGTGTGCGGTTATGACGGTGGACGAATGAGGAGTTCGCTTGCACTTATAGCCTGTTCGTAGCGACACTGCCAAAACACGATTCCTTCCTCATCTAGCTATGGTAGTCCAGTGTGGGGCACGTAATTTCAAGCAAACATTGGAAGTTTAAATACATTGGAAAAGAAAGCTGTGGCACATATCTAACGCACCGGCTGGTGCACATACGCTCTAGTAGTTACGCGCTCTTAATGTGCTTCCTATGGAACATTTGAACGATTACAACTATGTCGTCAGAATTATACATGTATATCACATATTTCCTGTGTAATAACGAGGTTTTCATAACCTTTTGCAACTTAGTTGAATCAAAATAAAACGTCCTGTGAATACGGAAAACGAAGCCTGTTAGCCTTTCGCAAAAGCTACTTAAGGTTTCAGGCGATTGCAGTACCTGGAAGCACCGAGAATGTTACACTTGCTATGTGTTTCCACTACAGAAGAAAACGCTATCACGAGAAAGACGGTCACGTTAAACTTAATTATTATGCTTAATATTTCCTGAGGACCTTATAAGGGTTTCTGATTTGGCAAATATGTTTCAAGCCTTCCCTTTTTTCATCTGTCCTTATTTCCCCGCATTTCCTTTTCTTTTTGTTTCGCTGTATATTGTCGTTACATTCCGAGTAAAATTGTTAGTACTGTTGTCAATACATTTTTCAGAGCTGTTGTTTATCATTTGCGCATGTTTATGTCTAATGCAAATGTACAGATGTAAAGAGGTATAGATGCTGGGTAGCGGCCCATCCATATGTGAGTGTTGTATGTGCTTCGATGTGGATTGCTGTAATTCGCTGTCAGAAACGGGGATAGGAACCTCGTCAAGCTGCAGTCGTGTAGCTTTTCGTTCAAGTCCCTGAACTTTCTTTTTCTGCCCCCTTTTGATGCAACAATGAAAGAAAATGCGAAACAGAGATACGATTCCATTTTATTTGATAAGCCATCGCACATGACAAGCCATCACCATTGCGGTAGCATGTTAGTGTAGCTGTGCTCAAAACCACTATGTCAGGTCTTTTGGTATGCTTTTGTTACGTTACTATGAGTATTAAAATCTTTATCTAATTATACCCTTACTGAATTCTATACGACTAAGGTTTCTATTGCTCTGTCCGAATATTCGCTAGTACCACAGATGCCCGAGCATATAGATGCTTGAGAATTGCGTGGTCACACCCCTGCAATATAACCCTCACATGGCTGCAGTATAGGCAAATAAATAAATAAATAAATAAATAAATAAATAAATAAATAAATAAATAAATAAATAAATATTCAACACCGCGAGCACAATTTAGGTGAATCCTGACATACGTTGCACGTCTCTGCTTTGTGGCAAATCAAATTTTTTATGATGTTATTAGGGCATAGTTGATGGACACACAGAGCAAGTCTGACAAAATGATAAACAATATGGCGTCGACAATGAGTGAAGCCAATGAAACTGAACGAACTACGTGCTAGTCCTCCGAAGACTGAGGAAATAACGTAGCCATTGGCGCGACCCTCTTTTCCTTCCTCCCACTCACTTCCCTTTACTAACACCTTTCCATGCTTACAAGGCTATGCTGTGCTATTAAACGCCTCCGCCTTTATGCAGTAATAGTGGGCTGAGGGCATAAGTGCAGTAGAGGGAACAGCTGCGCGCATAAATGTCGTGCGTTTCACATTAGAGGTGCACACGCACTTGTTTCCAGATCGTGATAAATTCTCCGCTCGCAGTTCACGAACAAATGCTCGACTTAAAAGCTTCGCTGTTAAAAATCTGCTTGCCACCAGTGGGTGCTGAACTAGCAGTCTTCGTGTTACGCATGCTATGCTCAAGCAACGAAGCTATAGGCTTTCCTGGCATGTTCGTCGGTGGAAGCCGCTGGTGGGAATGGAAAGCATTAGCGGCAATTAGACGTTCCTCCGCTGTTGTTTTTATTTAGCGCACAACTGCTATATTTCACTTATAAAATACAAATGTCACGCTCTGTGCTCTCCTTGTCTTCATTTCTCATTGGTTTCATTTAGGTGTAAGCATAAAAAATTTCTCCCATGGTACAACAATGACCCAGTAGAGCTGGCTACTAACCGTGCCCCGACTAGTGTTCAAGGCTTCAGCCGAGCAGAAATCTCCGAAATCACCTGAAAGAGGTCGGAAAAGACGATCAACGACACTCCTTTGGTAATTCTGGACGCAGGTAAACATGCACATGACAAAGGAACAAATCAAACTTTTCCACAGGTTTGCAGACTGTTTCTACATACCGTATCTTCACATTTGGTAAACATTACGTCTTTGGAATGCTTGTGTTACTGAAAGACGCGCTTCTTCTTAGCTTAAATAAAATAACCGCCGATTTTGGAATATTGATATGGATACTTGCTTTCCTTTTTTTTTTTGCTATCTTAATGTCGGCGGGGTTCCTCAGCTCAATCTGTTGCATGTGTTATCTCTGGATGAACGCCGCACCCGAACATACGGCAAGCCATCGACAGTTTTCGCTTGTTCTTACCTGCCCGCGTGCTCGACGCTAATAGTGGATCAAGTTCTGAAACGCACGCGACCATGTTCTCATTTTTATGGTTTGACGTGTTAGATCTGAAGACTAGAAGACCGTGCACGCGGCTATGATTGAACTCATATGTGATACGTTGTTTCTGTTTTCTGTAACAGGTCTTTAGAGTTCAGTCAGCCGCTTTGACGGCTGCGCTCTCCTTCGAAACAGCTGCCTGTCAATATTACGGGAAAAGCGAAAAATATTTCTATTTCAGAAATGACAATATTGTAGCACACCGGATATTCTGATATTTATTATGTCCCGAAGGCGCGGTGAGCAGATCCCGGTGAAAGCAGAGACAACACTCAAAAAGAGGCCCCGCAAGCAATAATGTAGGACTCTACGTGAACCCGATATGGTGATGATAAAGTAAAATGAGAAATAAAACTCTAACAAATTTTCACAGTATAGTTTGTGAGGCTACGCATGAACAAGTTGTAGTACCAACTCTGGAGAAACATTTTACATGAGAAGATATTGCGTAGGTGATACGATGCTTGCTGGCGAGAGCGTGCTATCAGCAATACGTTAGAAACGTTATCGATGTTGGGTATGTTTTGTCCTTTTCTTCTGTGCATTTGAAATTTGTGGCATAAAATGGTGGTAATTGTTGTCAACTTGATAATTTATGTGCCCGCCTTCCGCCTTCTTTATTTTTGCATCGTTTTTTTATAACATAGGTTCATTACGATTATCGTTTCTAATCATTATTTTGTTGCCCTACCTAACTATTGTATAATTTTGTACCATAATATCTGTAGAGCTTATAACCCACTCCAGTAAACATCCCTGACGGGATTGACAGTATTACTAAATGAATAAATAAATAAAATATGTATCCGTGGATATCATGTCAACTTCCAAGTCTCATCGCCCTCATGGTGGATGGATTCAGATTTCTGTTCACACGCATTCTTTGCAGAGTAGAAGTCACGAATATGCAAAGAAGAAAGCTATTGATGATGCTGAATTTCAAGATATGAAATGTTTAACGGAGCTGCTACGTATTATTTTGCGCATATTAATGGGGTGGTGTTGTTCCCTGGAAAGGAAGAAGAACATTATTTGGGCATGGCACATTTCACGATATCCCGCTGTACACGAACGCTTAATCTTTTAGCACATTTTTAACTTCAACTTTGACCACATATATCTATATATATAGTCGCCTAGCCTATTGGTTCCCTCGTGGCCTTCTCGTTCACTTCATGTGGGCCGAAATCGGCATGGCAGGATGTGAACGTATGATTAACATGAATGATTGACCTTCACGTCATTAATGGCATGTATTTGCCATATACATCACTATTAACGATGGCACGATCACACGCGGCTCTTACCTGGCCGGGCAATGCGGGTACGCGCCAGATGTGACTGAACGTTAACGTAACGTTAACAGCCTATGTCAATGAAGAATCACCAAAAATAGACACTAAAAATTTTATTAGAACACACTATTGCGTTGATTAAACAAGAGGAAGAGGTAGTGATCAAACCCAGGATTAGGTGGTGCCAAGCAAGCACGCGACCACTCGCCCACGGCAGCCTATTCCCATGAGCTTGCTGTGCGTGTTAGCGGCTCTTATAACAATGTGATAAACGACATGTTTGTTCTGCTATCACTCAGCAGGCTATTGACTAGCTTTTCTCAACGTCGCAGCAATATACCCTAGAGAACGCCTCATGATATACGCGTAAGTGCGACTTAGCGTGCATTTCTCTTCGACAAAACAAAAGCCTGTGCGCGTTAGTCCACAGACACGCATAGTGTATGTGCCCTAATGTGTGCAGCCGCAGGATTCTGAGACTCGTTTGCAGTACTGTGGTACACCACTTTGCCCACCACAGGACTGCAAACGAGTCTCATAGTATTGCCTTAGACATACAATTCCTAAGTGTGTACACAGACATTGGTGCTATCTCGTGAGTGCCTGGCTGAAGGCCGAACCACTCTGCATAGGCAACTACCTCACTGACTTCTTCGCGTTACACCAATTTCCTCAATGCGTAAGGTCTGTCGGAGTTTTTTGAACGCATGGTTCTAAGTATCTTTATCTAAGAATTTTATTGTATATAATCTGAAATGACACTCATCCCGTGGTTTATCGGAGTACTCATGCTTAGGGCAAGAGAAGTGATTTGAAGCTATTTGTAGCCATCAGGGACCGAAGATATACTAACCATAATCATCAAAGAGTCCAGTGAGGTTTAATGTTGGAGGTTCCCTGTCCGGGCGTGGTGTGAATGCTGGAAATAGACAACATTCAAGGGACAGAGCCAAATTACAATATAATACATACGATGTGACTCGTACCATTTTAGCAGTACCAGAGGATTTGTTTATACCGCTAAGCAAACTTTCAAATAAAACTTTCAAAACTTTCAAATAAATAAAGCTTCGCTACACATGGCGTAAATGGAGCCGTTGAGATGGACTGCATGAAGAAGAGGCATGAAATACTCAGAAGAAATACAGGAAAAATTCGTTAATGGCGAGCTTTTTCTTCTATAGGTAATGCTTACTGACTGCCCTCAATCCTGAACTGTGCGAAGTGAGCCTAGTAATTCACCAAATTATTTCACTTCGAACAAATTTGGCCGTATCGCCCTCTTCTGTCATCATCATCATCATTATCATTATTATCATCATCAACAACAACAACAACAACTCTGTCATTGCTAAAGAGCACAATGTCGTCTGCAAACCCAAAATTGCTTATATGTTCTCCGTTTGTTCTAATTTTGCTTTCTTCCCAGTATAGACGTTTAAAAACGTCCTCTAAACATACAGTGAATAACATCGCGGAGATCACATCTCTTTGTCTGACCCCTCTATTGATCGGAATTTTTCTGCTCCTCTCAGGCAGGACCTAAGCGTGGCTGTGCAATCTTTCTATACGTTACAGATGGTTTGTACGTATACGTTAGGTAGCGCTTGTCCAAGTGAAGCTTCCAGAGCTGTTTGTATTTCTATGGGATCGCATGAAGTACATAAAGGCCATATAATGAGGTTTGCTACATTCAGTGAACTTCTGAATTATTAAGTTGATAGCATATCTGTGGTCCATTGTAGAGTAACCTTTCCCGGAACCGGGTTGCTCTCTAGGTTGGTTAAAGTCAGGTGTCTCAACTCATCAGCGCTTGCTGTTGTGCTGTGTAGTTACTGCAGTTAACGCAGCCGCCGTGGGGTATGGCCACGTCTCGGCAGTGGCCTTGGCGCCACGCTTGTCCTCACTGCGGAAGCGTGAAAACATTCAGAGAAAATTCCCAAGGCCATGACGCGCGCTTCCGTAGCGTCTTGCCCCTTCCTCATTCCTCTTTGTGTAACCCCCATAGTGCTCGCAGTGGCGAAAGGAGAGATAAGGCACTCCGATGGCGGAACTCCGCTCATACTTGCCGCTGTAACTGCGCTGTAACTCCGTTTGAAAGGGTTTACGGCACGCGCCTGGCGAGTAAAAAAGCTCCTGTAGTGAATTGATCGCACGACTGCTTGAAAAAGTGCTCGAGGGCCCGTTTAAACTGGATCGATGACTTTCCTCTTATCACCGATGCCTTACGGCATTTTTCACTGGCGGATCCGGAGCGGCCACCGAAGTCCTGGATTTGGATTTCACGAATCCCAATCTGCCAGAAGATAGTGAAAATGCTCCACGAGGACTTACACAGTGTGATGGGGTTCTTTGAGAATTTGGTGAACGCACGTTACGTCTGACGACAACGCGTTCAGAAAGATGGCGAGGCTAATTTCTGGGAAGACTTTATCAAAAAAAGAACAGCAAACATCGACAGGGCGAAACACACTAATCAATAAAAAACATTAACGCTTACGAACAGAGCGCACGAAGAACTCAAATGAACACGCGAGTAAAGTCCGAGTTCGGAACAGTCTCACCGAGGCTGGTCGACTGGTGGGCGAGAAGTCCACGTAGGTGGAACGTCGGCGTGAGCCGGAGGTCGTCGCGGGAGGTCGTCGACGAGTAGCGCTGCGTCTACACTGGTGTCTCCGTGGTGCCAGCGAAAGGACGACGAGGCACCGAAGCAGGCACGGTACTCAAAGCACTCGTGTGCTCGAAGAGGCAGGGCAGCACTCGGGACTACGCCCGACCGTGCTGCTGGTAGCGATGGAGATGAAGCCCCACCGAGTCGTGGACCTGGCTACGAGGTCCAAGGCCGGCGGTACAGCACTCGGGCCTACACCCGACGGTGCTTTTGGTGGCACGGGCGGCTCGTCAGGCGTTCCGTGCACACAGTCAGGAGCTCGGTGCCAAGCGGAGCCATACACTCCGACTCTTGGCGCCCGCCAGGCACTCGGGACTTCGCCTCGACCGTGGTTCTGGCGGAGAGCTCCTGTGCCACGTCCGCGCTGGTGGAACGCCGCCTCGCTTCACGTGTACGCTCCACGCGCCATGCTCCGTGTTTCTTTTCCTTTTCTTCTTCTCGCCTCGTGAGACAGCTTCTCGTCGTTGTCATTTTCTTTTTCGGCTGACGGATCCGTGCTTTTGCATGATCGCTTCGCCCTTGCCGGCGTTGCCGCACCACAAAGCACAGCTGTCGCGCACTTGTCCCATGAGATACAGGCAGTCCGTGAACACGTCACAGAAACGGTATACTTGAACTTATTCCCGGAATCCACTCTGTAAGGTTCCGTGGCAACCAAAGTCGCCTTCTTCAGGGCACATTTTGATTGTCGCAGTCGTAAAGTTCATCATTTACGTTCAACTGATGCCATCTGTGCTCCGCCTGCTGCTCGGTTTGCTCAAAGAGAGTGTGGGATGTCGAGTCTACGCAGGCACGAATCCCACATAAGAACATAACTGGTTTATTCTGTTGGAGATTGCAGCAGACGAGCATACCGTTGCTGCGCTCGTCCAGGTAGCGAACGGCAAGAAGAACGTTTCCAATCTGGAGAGCCTGCTTATGTGGCCACCGTTAGTGACCCCGACCTCTAGTGGCGCTGCGGTAGCAATGCGTTTTATCAGAGACGCGGTGCTGTGTGTAGCATGATTCCGCTGGGCTGGATGATACGGCTGCGCGGACATATGCGCAGAGTGTGCCACAACAAAGGCATTAAAATTACACGGTACGATTGTCTATCCATTCCGACGTCCGGGGGCCGTAAGATCTGGCGTGCGGCATTCGTTCAAGACTCATGGGGCGAGGAGAGGTCAGCGTAGGCTTTGCGCACACATGCTTGTAAGTGTTCGCGACATCGTCCCTAAGGATAGGTACGGTTACGTGTTTGCAACCTGCGCATCCCGCTGCTGCTCAATTGTCCCACTGTCTGCAAAGCGCGGCGACGTCGTAGACGCACTCCTCTCGTCTGCTTCTCATGCCCATAGCTCTGAGGGCTGTGGCCTCGCGGCATTGTTATGCAATGCTTTGAGTTTGAATGCTATGAGGACTTTATGTAGGCCGCCTTTATTTAAGTGCTTAAGGTCTGGCACAGAGATTAATGTTATACAATGCTTTGAGTTTGAATGCTACGAAGACTTTCTTTATGCCTGCCTTATTTAAGTGCTTGAGATCTGGCACTGACATTACCTTGTCTTGATTATCCTTTCTTTAACAGCGAAGCTGTTCTTGCTCGCCGCAACGTGGACCGCGTATAATAAAACTATCATAATCATTAGATTTGGTGCCCAAGAGTGAGCGTGCACTACTTCTATGCAATGCCCAATGTGCACTGCTTCTATGCACTACTTATACCCAATGCACTATTTCTATACAATGCCCAATGCCCCACAGCCGACTAGTAGACTGGGAAAACTGCGGCTGACAGGCGCACATGTTGCACGTGCAAGCAGAAGAGGAAGAAAAGACAGCGTGCGTCGATTTGTCCAGTTCACAGCATCTCGCAAGGCTATGCGTTTGTGCATAGTGCAGTAAAGCAAACGGGTGGGACGGCGTGAAGCCGAGACGACGCGTGCCGTTTCTGCCACAGTGTGTGGTTTGACGCGAACGATTTGTGCTGAGCTCGATGCGAAACTTTGAGGGAGCGTTCGCCGGACCTCGTAGTGCTTCGTGAGGCGTTTCCCGAAGCCTTGGATCACGAAGAAACGCGGATGTGCCGGAGACAAACCCGGAGTATCTAGGTCCCCATCAGCTTCGCTGGTTCGCTAGTCTAGCGCCATTAATGCAAGTTTCATTAATTTTTTTCTTTCTTGGTCAATTTTTCGATGTCCTGAAGGGAGTGGACATGCTGTATTTCAGTCTAAAAGGATCGGGAAAGTAATGAGTAATTTTTCTGAAATTTTTCGCTTCAACTAATTCATTCCACTACTAAATTCTCAGCCCGCGTGATTCATTACATCGCTCATTGCTATAAAAAGTAATTGAATTACTGTGATTCCACTAAAGTGATTTCGTTCATGCCAAGTCTAGGCACGTGGTTTCCGGAGCCCTTCGTATTCTCAGTTTACTTTTGTGGCGAAATATTTTTATCCAGGTTTTCTCGTGCTGAAGGACTTTAGACAATAACTACTTCTGTATTGTGAAAATTGATATGACATCGTGATCTCCGAGGCTACAAACTCGCCATTACAAATGACCTCCAAATTCCGCTAGTTGTAATCATAACCGGACAGTTTTAATAAGTAGGCTGCCTAATTACCAAGCCCCTGACACTTCGTGACGTCCGCAGCAGCTAACAGTACTCTTTGAGAAATAGCTAACAGTATTCTTCACTAATATTGTAAATGACGCTCAGTTATGGTGCGGGTATAGGGGCCCCTGTCAGGTGTTGCTCGCCTTTTGCTCCTCTACTTTTCTCGAAATTGCATTCATTCATTCATTCATTCATTCTGAAGAATTTTTAGGTTTTCTTCGAGTAGCCTATATTTAGAATATTTTGAAGTGTTCGCTGAAACATCCTCCGTATAGATTTATCGCAGAAGAGTGAGTTATCACGATATGGCTCCAAGGATTGCCAATCCAAGTTAATAAGCGCGTGGCAGCTGTGCAGTAGCTAGAAACAGCGCGATAGCATTTGCTATTGAGCTGCTCGTCGTTTTTAATTGAGTCTACAGTGTACACGGTCCCCTCCTAAATAAGAGAACCATGAACTAAAACCGCTTTTTACGCTCTCCTTTTAGCGACAAAAAAGGAAAACCATACCGTCAAAGTCGATCAAAGACAAATTGTACTCGTAGTCCTCGTACAAGTCAGGGTCCTCTTCTTCGTTTGAAATTAAGCTTGCTCGTGCTACTACAGCTGCAAAAATAAGTTCCTTATGAGTACGTGACTTGAGTGTACCTGAACAACCAATGTTCACTGCACGGTTGTACGCATAGCAGTGTATCCCTTATGCGACAATGCGCACAAAACCAACAGGCCAAGCAACCACCTAATAATCTCTTTCCTTGGGCCTGCTGAGTCTCATGAAAATTGAGGCCTGCCACCGCTGCTCTCGCTGCATATACAAGCCGTCCCTTGTTTAGAAAGTAACAAGCCGCTACAATAACGTACTTTTCGCCTTTGATAATAAACGACACGCCGACGTGGAAATAATTAGGCCCGGCCTCAATGTTACATTGCGATGGCTGATTACATAGTTGACTTATACAGCTTTTTTTTTTTTAGTTGCAACACATTTTTTAAATTAAAACGACATAAATCGCGGGAATATCTTGTGTACCATTCGAATATACGGATTGGCGGCCTCTAGATACAAAATAATTTCCGCACTTGCGCGCATAATTAGCCACATTATGCTAATTAACTCTTTAATTATCAGCAATTGGTGGTTACAGCAAATGAGTACTTTGGAGCCCGTCCTCGACACTACCTATCCAAACGATCAAATTATGAATAGCGGAGCGCATGTCGGAGCTACGCGAACAATTAGTTCCCCTTGGCAGGCTCCTTGAAATCGAAACTGGGCGCGAAAAGAGCGTCTGTGACGTCCATGTCGCCGCCCCCACGGCTTTCGTCACTCGCCACTCGCCCGTGGTCACCGCCGCTCCGGCCGCGCAATCAGTTTGCGTTATCTCCTTGTTATCGGCGGCGTTGGGCCCCGCGGGCGAGTGACGAAATCCGGGGAGGCGGTGATATCGACGTCACAGACACTCTTTTCGCACCCAGTTTCGGTTTCAAGGAGCGTGCCACGGGGAACTAATTTTTCGCGTAGCTCCGACATGTACTCCGCTATTCAAAATTTGATCGTTGGGATAGGTAGTGTCGAGGACGGGCTCCAAAGCACTCATTTGCTGTAGCCACCAATTACTCATAATTAGAAAGTTAATTAGCGTAATATCGCTAATTATGCGCGCAAGTGCGGAAATTGTTCTGTATCTAGAGGCCGCCAATCCGTATACTCGAATGGTACACAAGACATTCCCGCGATTTATGTTTAATTTAAAAAATGTGTCGCGGCTAAAAAAAATACACCCTGTATAGGCACCACACATATCACGCGGAGAAAGAGCTACAAGCGAACTCTAACTCTTTACGGCAGCTGCATCTCGATGGACGTGAAATGTCGAGGCCCGTGCAACTGTGCGATCTCAGTGCACGTGAAAGCACTCCTTTTCCTCCTTCAGCTTCTGAAGTAAGTTTGAATCGTATCATACAAAGCTAAGGGTCATTTGCCGCCGTGTTTACAAACGTGCTTCACATAACGAAACCGCATTGTCTCTGCGCGCCATTCCCGACGCACAGCTGATTTCATACGCTCATCACCTTAAATACAGTCAAGCCCGCATACATTGAACTCGCGGAAAAATCTCAATTAGTACGATATATTGCATTATTCGATTTGTATCTTAGCGGAAATTCTCTTTGTCGTTCATGCAAAGAAGGAAGCAAGTAACGTTTTATTTAGTTTATTAGGACCTCAGTAACAACCTAGAGAGACCTTATTGATTGCCGTTAATATTTCTGTGCTTCATCCATTATACTGACACTTGTAATTATTATATGCGCATGTAATTAATGATATACGCGCGCTAGGCGAAATGTGCCCTATCCCATCAAATGCCTCCTAGAGCTTCCTTCCCATTCTTAAGATGCTTCACCGCATGCATAAGTTGTATGGCGGACAAGGCAACGCCTCTCCCTCCACCCCATAACAATCAAACAAACAAACAAACAAACAAACAAACAAACAAACAAACAAACAAACAAACAAACAAACCCGCTGATCCCACGCATTCTGCGAATCGATGTTATGCGAAGCAGTCAGAGAGTCCACTCGTCACCTATGCCGAACTGTTTCTCATTTAGCCAAGTGCATGGTACGAGTGGGATCTACGCCTTTAGGTAAACTGAGCGGTTATGCGTGCAACATGGATTGGAAAGCCAAGTCGTTAGCACCGTGGCAACAAGCGAGTAGCTGGCGTTACGACTTAACCTCGGCACTCACGTTAGTGCACAGACGTTTGTGTTTTATAAGAAAATCCACGTTTCACCCACAAAAGGCGTGGTATAGACTGCCTTCGGTCGTTACAGCACGTGTGCCTGTGTACCTTGTCATGTGTACATTGTAATCGCATGCTACAACAAACGCTGTGTCTTGTATAGCTCACGCAAAGTGTGTTCTCATAAACTTTTCAATGCCTGCTTTCATTGGTTTTTGGTTGACGTAGACTGTAATGTTAGAATTCATTCACCTGTGGCGTATGCGTGCATACTTCGTGTTGAGCAATACGGGTATGACGTGATCGTGTCATCGTTAATCGTGATGTGCATGGCTGGTGTATCACGTTAGTGACGCCAAGATCAATTATTCACGTTCGTCATATATCGTTGCCCTACATGCCAATTTTGGTGCATACCGAGTGAAGGAGACAACCACGAAAGGACCGAGACGTAGGCGGTCACATAGATAGATAGATAGATAGATAGATAGATAGATAGATAGATAGATAGATAGATAGATAGATAGATAGATAGATAGATAGATAGATAGATAGATAGATAGATAGATAGATGCTGTCAAAGTTGCTCAAGTTCGACAAGAAATGCTTCTCATTTAAAGATTGTAACGTGCAACGGTTTGTTTCCATAACGACACTGTTATAGTCTTGGAATGAAAAATCGAAAAACGACAGCGTCATGGTAGGCGCGTGCTCGATGTTCTTCTGTTTCACGACAACAACGGGAGTGAAGAACGCCGAGCACTGTACACGTACACAAAGAGAAGAAGTGAAGGACAACGAGGCAACTTAGCGGCAGCGTTCAACTCGCTTCGGATGGCGCTCGCCTAATAACACCCTCGTTCCCACGAATACATTCCGGAGAGCACTTTTCGCGAGGAAAAGGCAACTTCTTGTCAGGAAAAGGCAGATTCCTCGTGTTTTTAGCGTTTGCCTGATGTTCGATAAATGAAGTGTCCCTGCTAATGAAATGTCCCTGTTCGACGTAGCCCGCATATTTTCCCGTTCATGGACAACAAAGCATTGTCGTAGTCGAGAATGGTTCGATGAATAATTCGATGTATGCGCTTTCGATGTAGTCGGATTATAGTACTAATAATAATAATTGCTGGGGTTTTGCGTCCCGAAACGACGATATTATTATGAGAGACGCGCCGTAGCGGTGGTCTCCGGAAATTTCGACCGCCTCGGGTTCTTGAGCATGCCATGACATCGCTCAGCACACGGGTCACTAGCAGTTCACCTCCATCGAAATGCGGCGGCATTCGATGCCGCTGCCTTCGGGTCAGCGTCCGGGTGCAGGGTCAGGGTGCTCATCACTTTAGACGCAGCACCCCTGTACCCAATGTAATTACGCGTTTCATTTATTTTTTTTTCTTGGGTGAAGCGAGAGCACGGCGTGAACATTTCAATGGTGAGGCATTAAACAACGAATCAAGTTCATCACGCGTTTCATCTCAATACGGCGAGGCTCGCCCGAGTCCAGAATGGCCTCTTCAGTGCACATCTCTTGCTTATATTGCGTTGTGAGCGTAATAAGACATTCGAAAGTAGTACTGTCACAAGTATCGGAACGGCTTCTTTCGTAACACGAAATATTTTTTAGGGGCGAAGCTCCTTAGGGTGTGGGTCGTTCCCTCCTCTGTAGTAGTAGTATGTATGTAGCCACCTCGCGCCGCCGGGAGGCGCGTGCCTCCCGGCGCGCGAGCTCTCTCACTCTTCCATCTGGTGTCTTGTGAGAGAGAGAGAGAGACAGAGAGAGAGAGCGAAAGGCGCGCGTTGACTATGGAAACGCTCTTTCTTCGATGAACGCTGTACCAGCTCTCAAAGAAGGAGAACGCGCCCTCACCCGCGAGAGACAACGTTGGCGCAGGCAGCGTCTTCTAGCGAGTTTCTTGATTGAAAAATACCGACTGCTCGCGCTGGAGAACCGTTCACCGGCCACCCATTATATATATATATATATATATATATATATATATATATATGCACTGGACCTCCACTTGCAATGAAGTGCCGGTAGGAGATTTCACTTGTGCCTAGTTGAACCATAAGGATTCGTAGCGTTCGCGTTAACTAAATTAATCCGGAACTCGGCACGATCTACGATGAACCTCCGGAGCTTCGCCCACTCATCATTCACTCCGTGGATATGCTGTGGATTTTTTTTTCTTCTCATATTTGATTGCTAATGAGCAAGCCTAAGGGAAATTTGACTGACAGAGCAAGCCAGTGGCAAGCTACCTATTTAGTCCGGCGTTCTTATTTCACCATTGCTTATCTATTTCTTCGCTTACGTTTCTACACTTCCTTATATAGCCCCCAAAACAGGCCCTGGATGAGCGGGCCGCAGCTCAGGATGGGCAGCAGTGAGGGAAAAAGAGAGTGGGAGGAAGGAACTAAAGGAAACTACAGTGAAAGGGTGTGAACAAAACAGATTAGGAGTATAGCGACAGAGGAAACAATGCAGGAGCGCGCGTTTGCCTGAGGCGAAGAGTTGGCTCCACGGTGGGCAGTAGTGCGCCACTTTCCGGTAATTTATTACATCGCCAACCAGGCCATTCGCAACGTTCGCCTTATAATTGTGACACTATACCGCTGGAAGTGCTTCGCTGGGCGCTTTTGCCAAACCCGTTGTCCGAGAAAAACCTCAGCTACGCATGCAGGCGCCAGAATCCACAGACTCGTGGCCCCGAAGCGGCAGGAAAGCGTCGCCCGCGAGAGGATTCTTTCCCCGGGAGACTTGTTGAGGAAAACATTCCAGGTAGTAAATAAGCATTGCGGTGTCGCAGTGCAGGCGTACTAGTCTCTCGAATTCATTGTTTCCTAAACCGCGAGAGCAAAAGCAGCGAATCAGCTGTGATTAAGCATGACATCACAAAGCATTGTAATCGCCGGTGGTATTATTTATTTATTTACACATGCCTTACAGGCCTCAAAAGAGCAATTGGGTAAAGAGGCGAAATAGAAAAGTAAAAAAAAAATGACACCATCTTCCCGAGGGGAACACTGAGGTGATGCGAAGCATCCCGGAGTTCCATTTATTTTCACTTGCGTTGGTTACCCACATCGCGTGAACGTTGTTGGAAACTCCGCGATGCTTCGCATCACCTCAGGGATCCCCTCGGGAAGATGGTGTCATTTATTTGGTTGTTAGAGTAAAGAAACGTGTAGTAGCGTGTTAAATGTCTCTTTTATTTTTTAACTAGCTGGTAACGTTTTGCCTTCAGCATAACGGCTTTATGGTCAGTAAAGAGAAGCGTCAATGGCGGTCGTATTAACGGTTCAATCTTGAAATTGCTGAACAGGAGTTCTACGCACGTTCCCCGTATATCGTCGGTTCTTCGCACGACATGCAGTGTAGCGAGTACCTTGGTAGCGAGGCAGCGGTGCGTGCACGCGGTTATATATAAGGTCTGTTCGATTCAGAAAAGGTGCACGGAACGACGCACAAAAAGGTGCAGGTGGTGTCGACACCCGGTGCAGCAGTTCGCAGCACCCGTTTTCGCGGTGCAGATGGGAGCACCGGCCCCGCCGCCCAAATGTGTGAATCGAACGTTGAGGTGCGGCCTGTCGTCTGTTGCAGGGCCAGCTCAAGGAGTTATTGTTTCAAGCAGCCTGCTTGTGCTCGCTACAACTATGGATGGTGATATGCTACAAAAAAACCTGCGTTCGGGAGCACGAAACAAAACGTGGTATTTATATTATGCGCATCCACGCATTTGCCGACACGAACGACGGTTACAATCTGCATCCTACCATTCGTGAGAAGAAAAAAAGTGAACGTGAAAACAAGCCGTTATCGTGCACGTGTTCAGAGAAAAATGTCAAAAATTTATCACTTTCACAGGATTACTTGCTGTGATTTCGCCGCGGCGTACGTCCTAACCATCTCCATTAGACTAGCCGACGCCGTCGTCTGCACGCGTCGCCTGACGGGCTAGCGAGGCTGCACCAAAACGCTGCACCCACAAGCTGGGAGGTTCAAGGGTGCACGGCACAGCGGCGGCATCTTAGCTGCACCCCGCCACAATCGAGGACGGTGGTGCAGCGCACCGCGAAAAGGTGCAGAAGGCGCAGGGAACCTTGGCTGAATCGAATAGACCTATAGCTATAGTGCCTAGAAAAAAAAGTATATTTCTAGGCACTGTAATATAGCGCTGGCGTGGAGGACGGAGGGAAAGGGGCGCATGCGCGCGCTATCGCGCAGCTGGCGTGGAGAGGAGGACGGAGGGAGTAGCACGCTATCGCACGGCTGGCGTGGAGAGGGGGATGAGGAGGAGAGGTGCGGACGCCATTGGACAACGGACATAGCCCCGAGCAAAAGATGCTTCGCATGTAAAAATACGTCGTTGATCCCTCTGTCATAGGAATCGGTGTAACACAAAAGTGAGACCTGCCTTCGCGTAGCTGTGGAATGCATAAGTGGCAATATGGCGAAACGAGGGGCAGGAGACGGATTGGTACTGTCGACATGTGAACATATTACGACATATTACGCGTAGACATCAGCGGCACCTCGAAACGGCACAGGGTTTCTCGACATTTTCACACAAGCGAAAATTCTCGAACGACTCACATTGCTCCGGAGAACCCCAATTTTTGTGTTACCTAATTTTTGTGTTATTTCTCGTTTACCACTCCCCTCTGTAATGCCCTCGGGCCTTGAGGGTACAATAAATGAAATGAAATTGGACACGCCAGAGCCCTTCGCAAATCTGCCATAAACCCGGAGCGTCCGCAAACGGTGGCACCTTGCAAGCAACACCGAACGGGTTGACAACGGATCGTTTTGTGTTGTGATCACAGCCCTCTGCAGCGAGACGCGCATCATTTGCTTGTCGACGGCCGTCTTTGCGTTCCTGAAGTAGTGCGCGTCCCTCCTCAACCCACCTGACCGCACGAGACAGATGTTGCAGCGAGGCGCTGTGGCAGCGGCCACGTTCGTACTTTCCCCCTGGAACGCGCCGTCACGATTCCGTCACGCCCCTAACTTCCGCGGCGATCAGCGTCGACTGCAGGCGCATCTGCTTCGCTCTTTCGTTCCTAGATAGCGGTACCGCCGCTGGCACGTCTTCTTTACTATTTCGTTCCTAGATGGCTTTACCGCCGCAGCGAGCCTAAGCCAAGGAGGATGGCCTAAGCGAACCAGTAGTGCAGTGGAAGGGGGGAAATGCTAATTTAAGAGTTCTCTTGCTTGCTAAACACTATAGGTTACTGTATTAAACACGTTTGTTTTAACCGGAGGCCAATTAGATTCAACTTCTGAAGTGCTGTAGTAAAGATATAAGGCCCGTCTGTTCTCTGAATCGCCAATGTTGCGGTGGTGTATTTGTAGAGTTCCGAGCTCCTTTCGTCGGAACCATGGTGTCCCAGCGGGTGATACTTTTTCACTGTAAACCTGTTCATTTTTTCAGATAGCCACTTTCGTTACGGAGGGACGTCACTGATTTCTTGAGGGACTCCGGCATAAAACACTTTCGTGTTAAAAAAAAAAACCAGCGAGTTCAACTTTCGAATGGTTCGTGACTCAACGAATCGCAAGAACAGGTCGCGCATATTGTGCTTTCTTCACGTAAGAAAACGTTACCAATTTTCCCAGTAGTGAAAAGCGACGATCTAACGAGGGCATGGTCCGAGAGGGGAGCGCGGGGCGTGCCACATAAAAAATTCGCTAAGTGTAGAACGGCATAGTTTTCCTTTCTTGCGAGAAAGCGCATGCGTCTAAATCGATACGCGAATCTGCTCTATGCCGTTCACCACCGTAGCCACAGTGGCTACGGTGGTTGGCCGCCGACCTGAGCGACGCGGTTCCGACCCCGTCCGCGGTGGTAGCATTTCGATGGAGGCGAACTGCTAGAACATGATCAGTGTTCTGTGCCTTATCACTGCACTAGACGGTTGAAATTTCTAGAGCCATCGACTACGGCGTGCTTCGTAATGGCATTGTAGCTTTTACTATAATGTGATTCTTATTAACGTTTACTGCTAAGAAGTCTTTATTCTAAACCATGAGTCCTTACCATCTTGCTACTTTTTGACGACCGCGTGCCTGCGTCCGCGTGTTTTTAAGCAAGGCCGTGCTGCCTCTCCATGCTCAGCACGTGGTTCGTTTCGTCATTGAATATGTGTTTAGCTTAGAGTAAAATTACACAACTATCCAATGAAGTGTACATTGCTCTCAAAGCAAAATTGTTAAGACCCCAATTCAGAAGGTGCAGTATGCTTCAGTATTACCTGCTTGTTTCGTTTTGGTGAGCTATAGCGACTTCGATGCTTCGACACTTCATACTTAACGCATTCAATTTCGGTATATGCTAGCCTCAAGAGTGGTTGAGGTTTAATCGCAGGTACCAGTGCTGGTTTTTGTCTCCGCTGCGCACACACTGCCGCAGTATACTTCCTATTTGCTAACAATCCCAAATTAATACTACGAATGTAATATATCTTGACGCAATACAAACGTATTCTCATATTTATTCACGTTGTCCGCGACGCGCCGAATTTCAATGTTTACTGAAGCAAACCACCAAATAACCACTCCCTCAACGCATATAACCTGCATACGAAATCAACATAGTAGCTACGAATTCCTGACAACTTCGCTGCGGTTGCAGTTCCGACTTTCACTTTCGGTACTTTATGTTAATGCACGTTGTTTTTTGCTTAACACAATGACTTTCTCTTTGCAACAAAGAAAGTTACGATAGTTCAGACAAAAGGTTCAATTGTCTCGTGCACGATTAAATTATTATCAGAAGTTACGTCGCAGTAGGCAAGCCACAAAAATACTGGATGAGGAATAACCTGATGAAACTTACCAAGAACGACGACGGCAAGAAACCTTAACTGCTGCATAGAGCACTTGCTTCGTTCTGCGAAAGGCATTACTATGCTAATAAAATGGGTAGTAAGCGCTTCAAAATTCCGAGGAAGCAAGTGTAGACGGCAGTACATACGATTCGACTTGAGGCCTTTATAGGTTTGCTTGACACAGTTACTTGGTTAGCCCCTCGGTATTCGTTAATCTCGCTCATATTTGCAGACAATATAACGAGGCCTCTAACAATGACCGTACCGCCACTGTAATGCTTGTTTTTATTATTTTGTTTTTTTCGTGGCCGACAGCTCCAAAGGTCACGAGCAGCCAAGAAATACAGACGGACATACTTTTAAAGCGTAAAAGGTCAGGATGGATGGAATAAACTTTATTGGTGTCTTGCAAGAAGCGCACAAACGCGTTTAGGGCTCCCACGTTGGGACTGAGAGGCCTAGCCTGACAGCCGCATCGCGGGCTTTCTGGACGGCCCATTTTTGGTCGGCAAGGCTAGAGCTGCGGAGAGCAGCATCCCGCTTCGCCGAGGTAGCATCGTGGTTAGCATCATTATGCATAGCGGTGCACTCCCAGAGCATGTGTTTAAGCCTAGCCGTGGTGAGTTTGCGATTGTGTGGGCGTTATTAAGCACGTCTTCATCATCTGTATTTTACCATCATCACCATGCATTCTGTGTACCTTCTTCATCGCTGGTTTGTGATCATCATCATCGCGTTTGTGCCCGTCGCGTTGGCATCGGGCGACCTGCCGAGCTACTGAGAATAAACGTCGTCCAAACCAAGGCCTCATAATTGTTACAAAAGTCATCAGGGTAAATTTCTGGGTATATGACGTGTAGTATATCCGGATTTGAAAACTATTATAAAAACTGTTATAAAAACGAAGAGTCGCGATATTTCCAAGAGCACACGCAAGAGCACAAGATTCCTTGTGCTTCCTGACCTTTTCCGGTTTGAGGCTCTTGCAAACCGGGGAAGGTCAGGAAACACAGGGAATCTTGTGCTCTTGGGTTTGCTCTTGGAAATATCGCGGCCCTTTGTTTTCACAGAGGTTTTCTGTTTTTCCCAGTGGCACATGCATAAAGTGAACATATATTGTACGCAAATAATCTCGCACGCTTGTGATTAATCTCGCACGCTTGTGATCTTCGTGATTTAACGTTGCAGCGAAAAAACGTCCGGCAGATTCCACGCGCTGTGCACGTTAACGTTTTGCGAAACAAGTCAGTGCCGAGCGGCGTATGTCAAGTTCTTCAAGACGATGGTCTTTCTTGGGATACTTGAACGCAAACATTTCGGCCTGCCGTTGCGTTCGCCAGTCTGTCACACGATTCAGCCACCCGGCCAAAGTTTAAGCACTTGCCTAACCCAGCCATCTTGAATTGGTAGCTGCGTTCATACTTGTGAGCATTGTCGATAAAAAAGCAAATATAACGCATATCTGAGGCGCAACATCAATACGTAACTATTAGGTAGTGTGTTCCTTTACTAGAAAATATATAGATACGTAATTCTAAAGAACCTAGTGTTTGTTAGGCTGCGCTAAAAAAGCGACACTATGAAAGAAAAGGCCTCTGCCGACGATTTGGTGCTACCACCTGGCAGTTGCGTAGGGATTCTGCACAAGCTCATGTTGGCCGACGGCGCTGCCAGATAGCGTCCATATCTCAAGCAGCGTAGTACGGCCGACAGAAGACTCGTCTTTCGACGACATTTGCAGCGAAACACGCAGATACGCGGCCAATTTTTTCGGCTTAAGCCTCCAGAAGGATGGGTACCGTTCTCCTAAATCACTTGCTGCTTGCAAGACGTGGGCTTATCGGGCACGTCGACTGCTCTGTGACGTTTAAAGTGCAGCATAGGCAGGCATGACGCCCGCGCTCTAGCTCAAGCACGCATGAAAGTTTCATGCGGGCTGAATCACGCGCGCTGAATGGGGTTGTGTGTCCTAAGGCGGCCCGTCGGGCACAGCCATGATCCGCCTCATTGCCACTCAGTTCCACGTGCGCAGACGTCCATGTGAGAGCAATGTCCTGCGTGGGGGGATGTTTATTGAGAATTGAAAGGGAAGTTTTTGAGGTGTTACCTGCACTGAACTTAGGTAGCGCAGTTTTTGTGTCACTAAATGTCAAATTGATATCGAGGATGCATGATGGCAATACAACGGCGGGCTTCTCTGCCTCCTAAGAGGTGGCAGCGATGGATGCCATTGTGGTTGCTTTACCATGTGCACTGGCGGCGCCTTCGGCCCTCTGGGAGGCCAAAGCTGGTCTGTGGGGCTGATCTGAGCAGCATGGCCTCCCATCGTGAGCGGCCTGAGGCAACGTCCTAGTGGGGACTTTACTGGCATTTCCATAAGTTCGCTGGTAGCCCTAGCGTCGCAGTGTTTGCAGTTACACGAATAAATTTCCGAGAAGCACATGTTCCATATCACTGGGGAAAGTTCTTGTTTGAAGCTATTGCCACGCGACCGCATGGCGCTTATTTAGAATTTGGTGTGGCGTGTAGTATAGCCGCCTCTGGGGTCTATAAGGCCGTCCAAGCAAAGAAGAATGCCCGGCCCCGCAGGCATATCGCCAACGCACCGCCACGTCAGAGCTCGAGACTGTCTGACCAGCTGTGCCGGCGCGCTGCTTACTGTCCTAGTGTGTCGTCATTATCTCGCCTTATATTTTGGTGGAGATGCTGGTTGACTTAAGAAGTTCTGGCGTGAAAGGTCAGAAATGCACCGTTACGGATCATACTTTCTTTTTCGTTCCGGAGCCTAATCGGAACGCAACTATTGCCAGTGAAAAGAGACCAAAACCGTAACGAAAATAAATTAGTGAAGTTTGAACTAGTGACGCTGCGCAAAATGAGGCTAGCGAAGCTGATGGGCACTTGTCTGGTCCGGGTTTGTCTCCGGCACACCCGCATTTCGTCTTTGCGAGACGCTTTGTGCCGGACAAATCGGCGCACGCTGTCTTTGTCTTCTTTTTCTTCTGCTTGAACATGCGCGCCCGCCAGCTGCAGTTTTGCCATTGCAGTAAAGGGCTGAGGTCACGTGCACAAGAGAATAAAGAAGAGCGCGTGCGAACCCCGCCCATTGGGCATTGCATACGAGAGTTGCACGCGCACTCTTGAGGACGTAATGACGATGATAGTTTTGTGACACACGGAACACTTTACGGCGAGCAAGAAATGGTTCGGATTTCATATACTTCGTTCCGATATCCTGGATTAAACAGTACTGACTAGCACGCAAATACGGTTCACCAGCCTAGGCCCCCCGTCAACCAAACGTTCGAAAATTGCAGAGCTCGGGTGTCACGTCGGACAAACGTGCTCTCGCGTACAAAAGTAGAACAATGGTCACATTGTCCACCTGCATTTGACTACGTGTGACTCGCCACTTACATACCAGTGAGACTCAAGAAGTGCGACATTTTGGTTGGAGGCTGTCGTCAACGTGTCAGCTGCACTTCTCATTATGTTGGAACGCCGAGCGTTACTTGAACTTTTGCGAACACTGTGAGAAGTCTTCGAAAGGTCTAGCGCACTTCTGGCGTATCACTAAAGTGAGCCGTAAAAGGCTAGCTTCTGGCCTCCGAATAATGCACGAAAATAAGAAAAAACCGATCACCTATAGCGTTGGTGATATTGACCTCAACATTTAGCCCCCTTTCATTGTAGCATACCGCGCTGCAGCTGTGTGAGAGAGGGTTAAAGGCGACAAAATGCGAAACTGGCTGGTGTATTTAAGTACTCGTAGAATGCGCCCCGTTCTTGCCATTTATTTCACATAATCGCAAGTAAATGATCTATTATGTCAGAATATACGAGCAGTTCATTTTTACAGAGCAAGTTATAGGCACAGAGAGAGAGAGAGAGAGAGAGAACAAACCTGACTATCACTGAAACGTTTTCTTGCTCCTGAAGGCGGGGCATTGCCAACGCTCGTGGTCCCTATAGTCCGGGACACTGCTCGTCCTTACCATCCTCTGTGCTCTTTGCCCGAAGCAAGGTTGATCTTCAAATGCCAAGCTTTAGAGCAGTGCCTCCCATTGTTTATTTGAATTGGCTCGTGTTATGTTCTTCACCGTGTACTGCGCATACACTCCCGCCTAATGTGGAGCAAAATTGGTATGATCCGTCAGCAAGGGCTCTGTACGCCGTCGGTAGAATACGCGCAGCCTGTGTGAATCAGTCCGTAATTTTCTCGAGTGTGCGTAGTACTGCATACTACATTTATGTAAGTTACTTATGCGCTTCTTCTGTTCTACGTGGCTATGATAGTGCAAGCCGCCATGGACATCAACAAACCCTAAGGCAGAAAAAAAACAAAAAACTTCGGCCACTTCGCGGCGCAATATGACTAATCCGATTTTCTGCGTTGTGCAAGCAATTCAAGTTTCTTCCCAATGTATTACGCGGGTACTCATACAGTGCACATGTCGACAAAGTTAAGACAAAGTATGATCTTGGCGGGGCAACATGTGTGCAGCTACATCTGACTGAATCAAGGAGCCCAAGTTAGGTCGGCCAAAGTGTACTATCGTAGATTTCCATCCGCGTGGTTCTGATTCAGCTATATTGACGCGCAGTAAGCTGCCTACCCACTATGGGCACCGATCGCCGGTGAGATGACGACGAAGAACGCTCTGGCGCACGTGGGTTTTGGGAACGGTTCGCCGCCATTAAAGAAGGTTCTGGCCTTTTCTCGTTGGACCTCTTGGCATCTTCGTTACAATATCTTGTAGAGTTTCATTGCGAGTGAAATCGGCTGAACTGAAATTCAATTAGTTTGAGGCCGTGTGAGTCCTAGGCAAAATATTAATAATTTATCTGGTTTTTCGTGGCAATACCAGCTGTGATTATGAAGCACTCCCCGTAACGAAGGGCTTCGCAGTAATTCTGTCCGCCTGGAAATTTTTAACGTGCACCTAGATCTACAACTACATGGGTGTAATCACCTACATGGGTGTTGTTGCGTGTCGCCTCCATCAAGATGCAGCCGCCGTGACGGGTATTCAACCCCACGTCCTCGAGCTTTGCAGGCTTAGGCAAAAGCACATACATTCCATTAGTGCGAGCTTCAGCTATTATGCCTATCTCTGTGCATCAGCAACCAAATTGAAATTTTAGGTCCTCGGCAAACAATTCAACGATGCACCCCTGTTCAGCAAAAGAAGACCTGTTCGGGATGCTACTGCTGTAAACATCATTCGTATCTTAGAATTCAGATGAATTTTAATTCGTCTCAGCTGATTTTTGTTATACGATCTGTTTACTGCTGAAGAAAGACAATGACGGAGGAGACAAAGCACGACACGACAACACGGACGTTAAGCACACTGGCAGAGGCGCGACCGCCCATGTAATCGCCTAGTGCTTCTTTCCACCTTTCGGCCCCACCACGGTGGTCTGGTAAGCACGCGCTGCTGATCCTAAGGTCGCGCGATAGAATCCCGGCCGCGACGTCGGCACTTCGATGAAGGCGAAATGTTGAGGCCCCTGTACTAAGCGATATGAGTTTATGTTAATAGAACACCACGTGGTCGAAATTTCCGGAGCCCTTGAGTGCGACCTCTCTCATAACCATATCGTGGTTTTGTGACGCAGAACTCCAGAAAATAATAAATGTTTCCGTCGTCCCAATCTTTCTTTAGCTTTAGCTTCTTGAAGCCACTTGTTGAACGCCGAACGAGACATCGTCACGCAGAATCCTTAGCGCCATATCTCACGAAAACTAACCTCTTCAAGTACGCTATAATTTATGCAGAAATGACGCTATTGATTCAATTAGTTCTTGAATATGTCGTTGCTCTTTCTGCATTTCTGTTATTCTGCTAATATATTATTTGGAGTTGTAATATTGTTGCGCATTTATAATATTGTTTGTTATTTTCGGCTTCAAGTTGTTCTTTCTGCGCTATATTTTACATCTTGTTAATGAATTGTGTTATTGTTCAGTCTTAGTGTTCGTTCCCTTTTTTTTCTTATATAGCTGTTTACATTGTGCTCTTCTGTCCCTCCTGCTTGAACCCTTACTGGGTCTGCAGTATGTTGTAAATAAATAAAATAACTAAATAAACGTGTCGTAGCTTAGGATGCTCTCGCTGGTCAAAAAGCTTCAGCTCTGCGTTGGCTACCCGATTTATACGAACAATGTCGCAGTCTCCGGCCCCACCCTCATTTAAAAAAATTCGGAAGTTGCTAGTAATTATAAATACTATGGTTTTACGTGTAAAAACTACGATATGATTATGAGTCGCACCCCGCTGTGGAGGGCTGCGGAGTAATGTTGCCCACCTTTGGTTCGTTGCCGCGCACCTAAATCTGACTACACGGTTGCGTTCGGCATATCGCCCCCGTCAAAATGAGGGCGCCGTGGCTGAGATCAGATGAGGCGACCTTGCGCAAGAAGTCCTAAGTTGCACCAAGGATAACGTCAGAGGCACGGCTCGTTTTTCAGGCTCTCTACCTCATGTGCACGGTAAACGTGGGAGATGGGGTTTCAGGCCTTTTGTGCGCCTTGACTGGATAAATGTATTTATAGATGTCTGTGAGAAGCTTTACTACATATACATTTCCGACGAACACTTTCTTCTGTGCGTCGACGTGCCCTTCAGCGTTGTGGCTTTAGTTTTTATATGTTAATTGGTTTATATATACAGCTGCATCTGGAGATTCGCAAAGCAGTCCCGTAGCTTTCTCTTGGAACTTTTCGCTTTTCCTTTACACCTTCGTCGTTCCACCATGAAATGTGGTATTTTTGGCCCTGTGCATTATTTCGCTGAAGGCGCTTTGAAGTGGCTTCAATTGATAGATAAATTACTTGTGCCTTTGAGAGACTGTCATTTGCTCTTAATGGGACAGTCTCAGCGACGTTAGCTATTGAGTGAGCACATATAGCTTCTAACAATTAGTTCGATGCGAAAAACAGCACCGGATACACAGGGAAGGATGGACACAGGACAGGCGCTATTTGCGACTATTTCATTAAACAGCGCCGTCATAATATGAAACAGTCGCGTTCTGTATCACTTATATCATGACGATGCTGTGAAATGAAACAGTTGCAAGTATATATAGCGCCTTTCCTGTGTCCATGCTTCCTTGTGTGTCCCGTGTTCCTTTCGCGCTCAAAATAATGGCTAATCAGGCAACACCCCATCTGGGCTTTCGACATGTTCTTCCTTTTGCGTCATAGAGCTCTAAAATATTTTGAGGAACCACGACGCAAGTGTCTAAAGTAATTCACCATGATCGCTTCCATGGTGATTTGAATAAAGTGCCAGACGACACTCGGCGTATGTGTGCACTAATTATGGCCTTGGGTCGATGGAACAGTCATTTGCGTCCCTAGGGATTGTTATGAAGGTAGGTGACCAGCCGGTGGAAGATACGGGGCCTGTTGGTATTTCACCGCTGTCACCTCTGTTGCGGAAGACGGATGGGGTACGGGGACGTTGGTAGCCGCACCGCTTCGAAGAGGCGCTGGAGTGAGGTGCCAGGATGGACGACAGGTCGAAGAGGACTGAGAAAAGACTTTATACAATAATTTACATACCCCACGGCCGTATCTCCGTGAAGAGCTCTTGACACGGCCGGGTCTACGTGAGCAGCTGCCGGTGCACCCAGATGCACCCGCTTTTCTACCCTCGTTGGGTTGCTTCCTCCTCGCTGTTTCCCACGAAGTGGTTGGAGTGCGGTACCGGTCCGTGCCTGCAGTGATGCCGGGGGGTCCTCCCAATGTCCCCTGTTCATTGTTCTCGTCGACCGGCGACCGGCGAGGTTTCTTTCGAACGACGTCAACTGATGACGCACGAACGCCTGGGAATGCACGCTGTGGGGTCGGTCGCTGGTGGAACTGCACGTGCTGGCAGGGGAATTCGAGGCACAACAGGATATAGTATGGCTCTTTTTTCTTTCATTATAATTTTCGTTCCTTGGGTTGTAGTACGACTCTTTGTTTTTTCTATTCTATTAATATCAAACCGCCCTTTACACAAGAAAGAGAGAAAGCTTTTGCTCATGTGACTTTTCTAAGATCGCTCCCTCCGTGAAATGGAAGTTCGCTATATCGGCTGTGGAAGTGCCTCTTTTTACAAGGCGGTAATCAATCTCTTGAAAAGAGACATTGGCGTTTTTCTTCTTTTTTTCTGGGCGGGGGAGGGGGGGGGGAGGAGGAGGGGGGTTCATGTGGACGTGATGGGAGAATTCTTGTTTCTGTTGATGCGCATACCATTTATGAAGGGCTTTATTTCATGTGCATATCGTGTGCCACGTTGGTTCTTTGCTGGTTTTACCTCGAACAGCCGACATTTCTACACGCGCCTTTGCCCGTATGCGCATTGGGTTGAAGTAAAAAGCCGGATGATGTTGAGAACGGTGGACCATAGTTGCATAAGAGACCCCAGCGTGCGGCTAGTAGGTTGTGCAAGCTTTAGAGCAAAGATAATCGGATTGGCGTTTTAGGTTCATGTCAAATACGTCCTTATGTCCTTTTTCATGCATATCCATGCTCATGGTATGGTTATGTCAAAGGTATTCTCAGTGTGAACGACAAACAACGTGTTATATTCTGTGAGGTGCTATGCCCACAGCGGTGGGTAGCAGTATCGCTCGAGTCAGGCCGTGGCTTGAGGAACTAAATCATTGAACAAGCGGCATCTAAGCTATAGGAGAGATGCGCAAGTGTTGTATGCCACGCTGGGGCAGTGGCTTTTGCATGCATGTCACAAGAGACAGGATCTTGCCAGTGTGCTGTAACAACGACGTGACCCTATTGCGCATTGTTTTATTTTATATCTACGTAAAACTAGTTAGGTGCTTCCATGGTCATGACAGGATACTTGTAACACCATGTACAATTAGTGTCGCCTATACATTTTCCTCCTGAACAAGTGCCCAGAAGGCAGGACACATTATCGTAATTCTGCATAGATCTGAAGGTCTCATTTGACATTGCCTGAAAGGAAAATACCATCATTAATCAAATGGCATTATAGTATATGTGTATTCCTTTGACGTTTTGCGGTGATAAAACTGATTTGACAAAACGCACCTAACCTTTATAACTGCACTCGTTGACGCTGCACAGTAAAGAAAAGACCCCAAGGCTATCTGTTATGTTCACATAAGTGTCTCAGATTGTGCTATCTCCAGTTTGGCTGACGTCTGGTCGACTGAGGGGGAGTTTTGGTCACCTAGGATATACTCTAGCTTAGCTCTAGGCAAATTGACTCACACCAACGTGTCCAATGCAGATACCCCTTCAAGGCGTTCCCTACATCAAGCTGGTTGCTCTAAACTGCGGCGCTCTCAGCATGTCTTTAAGATCTTGCATCTCTGGCAATGCGCATAGAGTCCTTTGTGGTTATCCCTTCATATGTTCCAGCGTTTATCGAACTTGCGCATTGCGGGGCGCACGTTTTGGTGAAGCCGGTGAACATTGTAACACTTATTGCCATTTCCCATAGTTATAATCCTAGAGTACCTGCCGTTACTACGTCATAATATGCAATAACTTGATGCAGTGGAGTCGTCCCGGTTTCCGGCATAAGGAGCCACCGTGCACCAGGTAGACTGACTAGACTGGAAGGTCGTCACAATGGTATGGCTCAGAAAAAAAAAAAAAGGGGGGGGGGGGAGAGGAGGAGGTGGGCACACGCGGTTCCAATTAGCTGATCTGCCTCATTGGACATGCACATCTGCGTAATGCTCGGCTGCGATTATAGAATTACGTGTGCTGCGAAGCATACGAACAAGTTAGTTATTTTCGCTAGGCACTTAGCTTATCGAAAATCCTCGCGTAATCCTTATTTGAAATTCGCTGCTGTGCTTCTTTGTAAGTGGGCTAGCTTTCTGCCCATAAATCTAACGCAGCACAAATTTACCAAACAGCGCTTTCACGTTATCCTTAGTGTCATTTGAACTCGCAAGTCCGTATTTGCGGGAATATGCACAACGGAAAATTTTGAATTGCTCCTCGCGTGCAGGCTGCTCAAAAGCATTTAGATCAACGCAACACATAGTGAACGCAG
>CM023484.1:101783-187372 GCA_013339685.2 Hyalomma asiaticum
GCTCACATGTCCTGATTTGTTTACATTGCTAGACGGAGCTGATATGCGCAATGAAGCCACACGTACGGACAAGCAATGCAATAGCGGGTGCCGCAGCTCTCGCCATGTGCGATGTTCTTCGGAAGAATACATCAGCTGCCGATGCACGTTTCGAGGAGCGAGTACGCAGGTATGTGCTTCTGATTACCGATTGTTACCTTGGAATATGAAGAACAAACGTCACGTAGTGATCGTTTAGTTGTTATCTGTATGATACAGCTGTCATGGTGTGGTCGTTGTTTAATTCTTGCGTGTTAAAGGGTCGTGATTAGGCTTGTCTAAAGTAGAGCAGTTGCTACGGAAGCGGGCGTGCGTTGTAAGTTAATGTCATTCATGCAGGAACGCGCACCAGTATTTGAGCGAAGCGATTCTTCGTTCCATCTTTGATAATGGGCTGCTTGCATAATGTCAGAAATGAGTCTGTGTCCTTTTTAATGATTCACCAAGGTTCTTACCCGAGGCGTAGGCAAGACAAAGTATAACGCGTACAAAATTTAAAAAAAGCAAAGAAAAAACAATGAAACTGCTTCTCATCAAAAACGACCTCCCTACGGCACACCGTTCTATGCCTCCACGAATCCTCCGGACGGAGCTTCGTCGCTACGAAGCAGGTGTGTTAAAAGAAAATAATAATGGTACAGCTTGGTGGCACGCGGGCCACCTTCGTCCTGATATACAGTGAACGCTCATCCATCTATCCATCCATCCATCCGTCCATACGCCGCTGCGGCCGGTGTCGTACGGTTTCTCGACTTCGATGACCTCGGCCTGCTCTTGTCCCGCTGTCTAGTCTGCTGATGTACCCGTGGTGTTGTGGTTCATTTCCTTGTTAAAACCAACTGCCATTGCACTGAGTTGGTCTTGGGAGAGGGATGTAGGTATGTATGGGCACTCTTATTATTATGTGTGCTACCGACTCGGCCTCTCCTGTGTCTCAGAGTAGGGATGGTAAAATCGATGAACGATTAATCGATTAAATGTGCACCGTTAATCGATTAATCGTCACCGATTTCCCACTTTCAGTTAATCGAATTAATCAATTAAAGCTCATCGATTAATCGATTACGGCACCCCCCCCCCCCCCCCAAGCACCGCCCCTTGGCCGGAGCGCATGACTCAGATGTCGAGCGCATATTTCTACGCAAGTAGAAGGAGCTCGGAGCCGCAGGCGGCCATACCCCATAGAGATAGAAATGAACTCGACTCCATCTCCGTCGCCTACACCGTATTATTTAACACCCAGATTTTACTTGCTTCTTGTGTAAGGCCACATTGTAATATGCGCTGCTTATTTTTTGACTGGTTCAGTTGTTATTGCCATTGTATTTTACTCCTTAGCGAATCAAAGATTATTTGTCACCAATGAAAGAAAGAGAGATAACCTACTCAAAGGTAGAGATGGTGGCCTGATCTAGTACGCCCTGGCCTTTCTACTCTGCTTTGGGGACAACGCAAAAGGGGAAAGAGCGATGAAGCATGATGGTGGGGATAAGAATGAGGGATCCGTACATACATAATAAGACATGAGTGCTTGCGGAAAGGGGACATGGACGCTAGTAATCATATTTCACTACGCTTGATGTCACCTAGCCCAACTGTCCTCCTTAACGCCTATATACCCCTTGATAACAGTAATGCTAGCTTCCCTGCAATGCAGTTAGCCCAAATTATGGCAGCTATTCACTTCTGCAAAACAGCGTGGTATGACGCCGGAAATGTCGACTCAGCTCTCTTGACATAAACACTCATAATAGCCAAACCCCAGCACGTGTAACTGGGACCTCGCCTCCACTTGAAACTTGACAGGGGCCGCCATTGGTTGGGCGAATATGCTGTACAGGCAAACAAACTCGATGATTATGTCCCATAATGGAAAGAAACCACATTAACTTCATTTAAGTTTAATAGTTGCTTTTCATAATCCGTAACTTTGCGCATTGGTATACCGAACGTCTAGCATCCAGTCCATCTCTATAGAAAAAAGTGACCTTGTAGGATTTGGTAATTCTGTATGGTGGCCTATTTCAGGTGAAATACAGCTTTCATCTATTGCTTGTACTCCCACATCAGCCAGCCTAGAGGCCGTCGTGTACTGCTGTGGCACGAGTGGAGGACAGTCGCGAAATACTGTGTGTTCTAATCTCTGATACATTAGACAGCGTTCACAGTTCGAGATGTACGCGCGATTGGAAAGGTGCGCGTAGCACCGAGTTAAGTCGGCGACCAGGTGAAACCTTTGGAGTATACTGGCATAGCTGCCGTTTATTCTAGTCGGGAGGAAAAACTCGTATCACTCCATTTCCCGCTGATGCCTGCACTGATGGCCTGTTTGAGACCAGTATGTTGCTGTGCAATATGTTGCTGTGCAATTTCACATAAGTGACCTCAAGGAAGAGATCATGTCAGTACATGGTTATTATTACCGACAGCTTCCACAATACATAAAGGACAAACTGAGAAATGTCGCCGTCCATACAAGAGCGAGCGTCTTTAACGTTCCTTTCGTCCTCGTCTCCTTTTTTTTTTACCTTTCTCGGAATTTGGTCACCCTCGACCACACTGCATGTTTCTGGTGTGACTTTCCAACCAGTGTGGTCGCCGAAAGCGCCTCCGATTTCGGTTCGCTCTAGTAGGCAGACTTCGAGGAAATACGAACTGTTGCCGAATTGTCCGTGGATCATGGCCACGTACGGAATTTTCGATCCTTGACATCATCCCAAGACCACGGGCTCCCTGTGATCAGTGGTCGAAAGTGCGAATTTTCACGCTGCCGCTAATGCGCACATGCGACCTCCTGCGTGCGTCAGGCAAATACTTGTGTCGATATCAAACACAAGCAACGCTTCTCAAACAACAAGGCATCATTTTTCAAGCACCTATAAAAAATGTAGATTAATCGATTAATCGAATAAACATCACAGCAAAAGGGATTAATCGATGAAAGGCTAAATCGACAAACGATTAACAATTAATCGATTAAAAAATTTAATCGACCATCCCTATCGTAGAGGGGGCACTGCGACTCAGGGAACCAACCTCGTAGTGGGCCACCCGAAGCCAACTACACAATGGAGTACACAGCGCTCCTCAGCATGCCTCTGCCAGCTGGTGGCTTCTTAAGGAGTTTTCGTAGAAGCTTTCCCTGCGGATCTTCGTCTTCCACTCTGTGTACATTGCAAAGGAGTGCTTTCTGATGGCTGCCTCTGCCCACTCTGCTGTCTCCACTCGGTGTGCTTATATCTTCCATTTTTGGCGGGCCGTTGACACAAAAGGCTGGGTATTCATATCAGTGGCTGAGGGCGCATGAGTGCTTTACCCATTTGTTGGACACACAGGCAAACACAATGTTCCTCCAGACGTGCCTGGCCAAGTTGGTCCCTGGCAGCAATACGAGCTCTCATATTGAGATTTTGTGGTGGCCTCCAAGGCTGTGAATGTATACCATCCCATGTCGCCCTGGATGCCATCTATCAGAATGTAACACCCAGGGCCATGTGGTCTGCATCTTGCTGTTACTGCTCCAGGAATTTTCTGGTTCTGGATGACACACAGAGCATTGCGTTCCTGTACATCCTGGTACGGCCACTATCCGCTAGAGGCTCCTCACCACCTCATGCTGATTAAAGGGGCACTGACACCAAACATTCGCTGCTAAGATAGCGTGTGGGATCGATTTTTGTGGACGTGCACATGTCATCTAGCAAATCTCAACGGCGAACACAGCTCCGAAGGTAATTTAAATGAACATTGAAGTTTGCATGCGCAATCGAGCGCTAGACGTCGTACATCGTGACATCGACAACAGCAAAGGTGACCTGAAGGGGACCCCCAACTACCGTGACGTCACCAAGGCAGCCAAGTTCCGAACAGTGCAGCTAGCAATCATGACTTCATTGCCACCATTGTCTGTTCACTGCGCCTGCGTTAGTAATCTGCCGGCGACGCCAGACCTCAAGAAAATAGTTGTGACCCAACGACGATGACAGCGACAACAACACGCAGGATGTGCTACAGGCGAAAGAAAACGAGCACGAGTCGGTTGTCGTGTGGAAGTGCATCACAGTTATGTGTGCTCACGTGGTCGAACTCGTTTGCCCCATTGCGAGCGCTAGGTGGCACCAGTTGCGCCGGGCACCTTGTTGTTTTTGGAGCTCTCCCAAACCAACACTGAAACTAGTGGGTAATAAACAGGCCATAAATAATTATCTGGCGCGCGCTGGAGCAATTGGTGTGCCGTGTTATTGTTAACAGATCCTCAGCTACATATTGCAGCAAAAAAACATCAGGCAAAAGTTTTCGTGTCAGCGCCCCTTTAAGGCCCACAGGGACTGCCTGCGGAGGATACGTCAGCTCCATATTGCCTTCGTTCTGAGTGCCCTCTCAGGTGTTGCCAAGTGGTTTGGCCCAGCATTCAAGTGTACTTCTAGGTATTTTATGCTCCTTGTTTGCTGGATTGGGCTTTCCTGCACTGACTACTCCACCTCTGAAGGCTGGTCTGCGCCGCACACCTTCTGCTGGTTAAAATTGATTCAAGTGTACTTCTAGGTATTTTATGCTCCTTGTTTGCTGGATTGGGCTTTCCTGCACTGACTACTCCATCTCTGAAGGCTGGTCTGCGCCGCACACCTTCTGCTGGTTAAAATTGAGGTGAGGTTTGTCGATCCCTGTGCCACAAAGATCTCTGAGTGCCTGTAGCTCCAGTGGTGCATGAGCCATGACCACAGTGTTCGTATATGTTAGAGCTGGAATCTGCCGTTCCATTAGCTGGCCCTTTTAATGGTGTATTCGGTAACCTCCAGTCTTTAGAATGCCCCAACTGCATATATCGTGAACAGGAGTCATAGCTAGAGGCTTATCACACGTAACGTTTCGATTGCATGTATCGATCATCATCACTTAATAGCAATATCACCGGATTCTCCAAGCGTGATAATTTTTTACCAGCCGTAAGGACAAACTATGGAACATTCAAAACCATATTTACTAGCATAGCTATTTGGAATTTGTCGCCTTTCAACTTAAAATAATCACACAACATTCGTGTTATCACGTCGTGCAGCAGTTTATATTTGGTTCAGGGGTTGATCAACTCATCTGAATTGTACAATTAACTGTTAACAGCTCTCAGCTTTTCCATGCTACTTCCTTATTTAACATTTGCTCTTGTATACCTGATGCCTCTGATAATGAAACGAGTTGCATTTGTCATGCAGGGCTGTTCATTGTTCTTTCCCTGTTATTATTCTAGCACTTGCTTTTGATTATTTCTATGGCATTCTTTTTCAACAGTGAGTATTACTATTATGTTATGTATTGATCTATGGTTATTGTTAATCAAGCTTGATCCTTATTGCTTACATATCTGCATACTTTTGCTGTATTTCTTGTAATTATTTTTTGCAATTACCCCATTCATGTAGCCACAGGAGGTCCCCCTATCAGTTTTTCTGAAACCGTGGGACCTCCTTCTGTAATATGCAAACCATGTAATTCAGCTGAACTATTCAATAAACTTGACTTGAGTGGCAATAAAGAATGTACCTGTCTAAGTCCATGCTCCATGTTGTCTGGAGCTGTTCCGTTTCCATTCCAAACAGTCTTGGCTGTTAGGCCACTGTACATATTCATCAAGAGTTCTAAGCCTTCCTGTTCTAGTCCCAGATCCTCAAGGATGGTCCGGAGTGTGGGCCTGTATATATATTCATAAATGTCCAAGAAAACTGCAACCAGTGTGTTTTGTGCCATCTCTGCAAACTATGCACTGCATTAAAGGGTCCCTGAAACATTTTTTTTACATTGTGTCCCTGATATGGCAACACAATTGTGAAATCATTCACACCAAAATAAAGGGAAGCACCTTGCGCTAAGGCAGCTGTGGGCTTATTTCTGTCGCCTTCCTCCTTACCACTGCTGTTCCTCAACTCGATCAGCTGCGGAGTGTGCGCTATTGATGACTGCACCTTCCATGTCGGGCGCTGTGCCGAGCCCCCCATAGCAACACAGCACCGCAATGTCTTTGCTGAGGTCGCCAGCCTTGGCAGTGCTAGCCTCTGTGATAGTGCACCGGCGACTTGTGTATGCTGCCAAATGCCGTGACGATACCGTTGGCTGGCCCTTTGGTGCTCGTGACGTCCCATGGCTTGCGCTTCATGGCACCCATCGCATGTTCCATGGACAGGGGCGGTTGAAAACGCTTTGAGTTGTGCCGCATTGATTTTTCGCGATGTGCGTATTTAAAACTTTGTTAAACTTTGTTAAAACACAGTTAACACACAGTGCTTATATTGTTACACTAATGATCAAAAGGACCCTAGCTATCGGTGTAATGCATTTGTTCAAAATCACCCAAACTGTTTCAGGGTCCCTTTAAGACATGCAGGTTGTCTTCAACCAATCTCCCTACACGGAAACTCATTTGTAGCTTCGGTAGGACTCTCTTTCTCTCTGCCCACTGCTGTAGTCTGTCCCTGATAATCTGAGCAAATATTCTGTATATCAGTGCAATTGAACTTTAATTTTGTATATGTCCCCGCCACGGTGGTGTAGTGACTATGGTACTCGGCTGCTGATCCGAGGGTCGCGAGATCGAATCCCGGCCGTGGCGACTGCATTTCGATGGAGGCGAAATGTTGAGGCCCGTGTACTGTACACTGTCAGTGCAATTTGATGATCGGACTTGTCTTCCGTAGGACGGCACCTCGCCGTCCTGATGAAAGGTCTACTTTTCGAAACGTTGGCTCCAGTGACATTGTGTCCTACATCGTCTTCAAGAAACGGGACGAATGGGTCTAGCTTGCCCACACAGCAAGCCACAGGTGTGTTGGTCGAAATTTCCAGAGCCCTCCACTGGCGGCATCTCTCATAATCAGAGCTGGTTTTGGGATGTTAAACCCCACAAAACAATAATTTTGTAGATGTGTTTCCGTCCCCCACACCTTTATACAGTGAAGGTTTCTCTTTGTTTCTTTCCATTCATTGGGAGCTCAGTGCCCATGGTTACTTGCTCCAGGCAGTTCCCAAGCCTCAAGTGCACTTCTTGGCCGAATGCCTTTATCAGCATCATTTGTATGCCATCTGAGCCTGTGGGTGTTGGTGGGTACTTTCTTGCAATTGCTTTCTTCCATTCTCTATCCATTGACTGCTGTCCAAGCTCCACCTGTGAATCCGGTTCTCCAGCACCAAGTCTAAACTGTGTGCTGACGCCACGCCTGCCTCTATCTTTGACTTTCTGCATAGCTTCTATCCATTCTTCTAAGGGGCAAGCATGATTCACTCTCTTTCTTCTGCCCATCCAATGGTGCACGTGGTACACATCTGTCTTATCTTTAGGTCACATGCTTTGACGTGCCGCCATAAACGCTGTGTAGTCTCTGGGCCTGCTCATACAATCCCGGGAGGGTGTGTGTATTAGACATGTCTGGGCCAATGGTAGGCACTGTTGCTGGTAGATGGCCTAGTTTTTGGCATTGATCTCCGCGTCTCTGGTGTTGTAATGTTGGATTTTGTAGGCTTTGATTTTGCGGGCTGTGGTTTTCCATGTAGCCTTGGGCGGCTGGCTGCTTTCAACTTAGGCTGTCAAGCTGTGTAACTGCAGTGGAGTCCATCTCAGATCTTGCGGCTGTGGCTCTTTGTTGGGATGCTGGTTGTTAAGTTGGTGGGGCCAGTTGCTTTGGACTCGGTATGTCAAGCTGTATAATTGCAGGGGAGTCCATGTTAGGTCTTGTGGTGGTGGCACATTGTTAGGATGCTGCTTGTTCAGTAGGGGGGGGGGTGGGTGTTTGGTTAGGTACTCTGCTTTGTAGACCCTCTTCAGGATTGGTTGATGTGGTAACTTCCGCCACCGTTGCTTTATACACCAGAGCACGCCTGTCTCACACCCAGGCGCCCGCATACCATCGAAAGCAAACCAGTTCGAGGGTACGCGAGCAGATGACGGAGCCGAGCTGCCAGGCACGTGTATCTCTGGCAAGTAAACATGGTAAGCATCAACTCTCAGGCTCGCAAAAAGTACCCGTTTGGCTACTTCTGCATACGGGAAGGTGTATGGCTGTTACTGTGTCATTTACGGATGCCAAAACGACCAGCGCTAGAGGAAGAGATTGTTAAGCTCTGTCTGCGACGAGCACAACACACCACCAGAACCCTGCCAGTGCGGTCTTTTCAGGTGATTCCAGCCATAACGAACAACGCCGATATTTGCCGCCAGTGGTTCAATGCAGTGAATGGGGAAAACTACGAGCCTGGAGAAAATGAGCGCATGGGTATGCTAACGTTATCCTACCGAGACGCTCAGCTATTTCGTTTTACGAACTTAACCTATGTAACATGCAAGGCCGCTCCGAGCAATTTCCGAACCAGAGGCGAGCACTGAAAGACGCTTGGTGTCCAAGGAAAGAGGCTTGAATACACCAAAGAGACTAATCTTTTTTTTTCTTTTTCTGACCCCGCGGAGATAAACCACGCTGTGTCGCGGCCAGTGATACTTGCACCTGGTGCACTTCATGATCGGTCGTAGGAAACTGGCTAGTTTTATACAGGTCTCACTTTGCTTTAGCCCTTCTTCACATGAAACTTCACTGCAAACAGAGATAAAACTTTTGGGTTCCTTACCTCTCACCCCTATGCCAGGTGTCTGTCATATTATGGGGTGTTGGATCAGGTGTTCAGGTTTATTATAATTTTTTTCTATGATAAATGAACCTTAATTTGTATGCCCTCCTCATCTCATCGTAAAATTCATAATGGTAAAGGCTACCGTAATTTTTCATGGTCGCACGGGACAGATACGGCCGTGGGCTTGCTGGCGTCGCATCTTAGTTGGTTGTGGAGAACACTTGCTGTGGGCGTCTATCGAGATAGGGCCGTCATCAAGCATTCTAAGGGCGTTTATAAGCCCGGTTGAATGCTTTTTTTTTTTTTTTTTTCTTTCTGTGCTGTGCAGCGGTGAAAGATGTGGGCGTTCATCAGCAGGTGGTATACCGGCTGCCGAGCGGGAATATAGGATGTGTCCTATATTCCCGCCGTGATGGTCGCGGTTTGCAAGGCACATTTATACACCGCGACGTGAGTGCACCTTAAAATGGTCGTATTTTTTTAGAGTCCCCAATGCCACAGTGTCGCTTTTGCCACCTCTCTTTAGTCATCAAGAAGTCTCACGAGCTGTGTCTTGACGTTTTGTGGGTGCTGTAAAACTTATTGTGTAAATAAACTGTACGCGCATTTTTCAACAGAATATTCTTGATATCTCTGTAAGCCCACCTCGATTGCACTGGACTAAAGTGTAATTTGCATCTGTGATTGGAGAATTCGGTTGGTTTGTCATGAATGCATGCATGTTTTGTGCACAAGCCAGCAATTGCCTTAATTAAATTAAGCTCGTAGATGATTTTACTGCAACTGCCAGTGCAGCCACAGTGCACTACTTCTGGGAGCTGTACACATGTACCATATAACAGCAGGTGCAGATGTTCATAGAAGCAGAAAATGTCAGAGGTATATAATAGCCTCAGAGGTATATAATAGCAAATGGTACAAACCACTTAAACCACTTTAACCACTTGTATTGCAGTATGTTTTATGCTCAAGAAAGGGTTCAGTTTGTTAAGGTGCACTGTTAGTTAGATGTATAAACAGGCAACATTTAATTCATCAGATACTGTAGCAAAAGTAATTTATGTAACATACCATTATACAGCAGTACATGCAGCAGTGTGCTGAGTCAACTTTTCACCACTGTTTGCTTTAACTTAGTGCTGTGAATTGTGGCAAGACACCTTTGAGGCATGACTGGCAGGCAGACCTAGGGATGTATTTTTCCATTCAAGCAATATTTGTTGTTGAGCACAAGGCCTGTAGGGATACATAGCACTCACACTATAGACCTATTCCATGTTGGTAAACAGTGGTAGGCACCGGCGATATAACCGGGGCTTGTGTCGACGTCGTGGCGCGGAGGCCCCGCCCACCGCTTGCCGCGGCCCTGCACGGTCGCGCCACCGCCGCCGGCGAAGCGTGTGCGAAAGCTGCCTCCGAGCACGGAGCGTCGGAGCGCCAACGGCGTGTTTACAACAGTTTGCGAGGGGCAGCCGCGTGAGATGAAGTTGCGTTAGCTCTGTAGGAAGCGCTCAATGAAAGTAGGAAAGAATGTGCCGACACCCAGCTATGACAAGATGTGAGAAACTGATTGAAAGGATAAGCACCTTGCCACATGATGCGAATGATCGCAAGCTATCATGTCGGCATCGCTTCATGCGTATGCTTTAATTCGGTAACTAGCGCAAGGATGAACCACTTGCAACAGTGAGACTTGTTTAAATACGACTTGAAGATGCCTCAGCTAAAATACTGTTTGGGACTAAAGCCTCTAATCCCTACACGAAATCCTTGCGCAAAAACAAATGTAACGGAATAGGTACTCAAGCATGCAATATTGGTGACGCTATAACATATGTAAATACGGCTTTGATAACGCACACACACGAAAAAAAAGCAATAACAGGCCAAGGACAAGGCTCTCAAATAACCGCCAGCAAGGCGCATAAGCGCGGCTTGCGGCTATGCCCATTCGCTCAGTTCCGATCGTGAAGGCGTGAAGTCCTGTAACGACGCGGCAAATTCCAAGCGTGTAGTTCATTCGAGCAGTCCGACAATCGAAAAAAAAAATTTAAAGCGCTTCATAACCACTACAGCATTGCCAAAGACACTTCTTGTGTGTATGCCATCACAGCCGCAAGCAATTTGCAAAAGCGTCGCTGTAATCGGCCTTTCTCTCACGGCTACGTGAATTAACCTCTTATATATTTGTTTCATTTGAGTGAATGAAATTCGTATGACGTATGTATAGCTTCCCCACTTCAATAATATACGGCGACCGCGATTACTTCCACACATCGCGCTAAGCTAACGTCGTACGCGCTTTGCAGTAAGCATGATCGCTCTGTGTCCGCACTTTGTTTATGCCAAGAAACTTGGTGTCGAGCATTACACTTGACAAACATGTGACAATGCCATTTCTCTCAAATGAAACAAGCCGCACTAACGCTAAATAATTACACATATGCTTAGTCGTGACGAAAATGTTTGGCGCATAACCGATGCGCCAAACAGCCGGCATTACAGGTTCGTCCCTTTCCTTACGACAGACATAAGCAGAAAACTAATAAAAACCTATCGCACATATCTTGTGTGTTGCTGAGCAACCAACCCACGACTCAGGTCATCGGTGAACACTTTTTTCTTCATTTCACGGCGGTGAGCAGCGCCCGCACGAGCGAAAACGCAGCGGCTGCTACGGTAGGCGCGCCGGCGGATGCCTACCATGCGAAACCAAAACTCCCGACGACAGCGCCACCGCATCTTCGTGACGTAGGCCCGGTGGAATAGGTCTATACATTTACACGGACTTGTTGTGCACTGCAAATGTCCACTGTTCATAGAAGGGCAAACATAACACATAATTTCTAACTATGCATTAATCCAATGTAATGGGGTGGAACATACACACTTGTTGATGTTGACTCAAGGCAAATGGTCTATAATAAACCATCCAGGCTACACATTGCCTTCTCTTCATGCTCATTTTTACACCCACACTGAAATAAGGGTTGATCAGAGAGTGCAAACATGGTAACTTGCTTATAAGAGACCCATCATATGAGGGAAAAATCTGATCCCTGGTGCATGTCTCTAGAGGAGTTCCATTGTACCTGGAGGAAAGCACTGTACATTTGACAAGCAAAACTCATTAAGGTCACAGCCTTTGTTGTGCTTTGTGAAACGCTTGAAAATAGTCCATCTTTGCAAAGGACAAACGCGGCACCAAAGTGAGCGACAAATTGTTCGCACCTTACCAATAAATGGCTCATAACCAATGTGATCATGTTAAGTGTCGTTGCGCAGTTACATACTGCCTGTTTTACTCAGAACCAGACCAGTTTGATCTGTGACGCCGTGGTCTCCTATGTGCCCATTTCACACACAAACACCATGTGGCATTTGTCCCCCCCTCTCTCCCCAAATTTGAAAGTATCGACTCCATGCTTGTGAAAAAATATTAAAGACAGAAAACATACATGGGCAAAGGGAACCAGAGTGTGTCAGTGCCCCTATGGGAAATACAAGCAACGCGCCTACACTTGAACAAACGTACTTGTGCATGTAAGAGTTATTACACAGGCAGTATGTGGAAGGTTTATTTTGCATGTGCTAACAGGTCCTTAAAGTTTCTATTACTGCGGTAGGTGACTCTTCGTATTTTGCAAAAAAAAAAAAAAAAAAAACTTTTTTGTGGTGATTGTTGCTTGTTAGTATTGGACAGCTTTTATGGAGAATATTACCGTATTTACTCGCATAATAGGCACACTTTTTTTTCAGAAAATCCGGCTCGAAGTTAGGGGTGCGCCAATTACGCGGGGTAAAATTTTCGAAAATTTTTTCGACTCGGTTCTCGCGCTTTAAATCTGCACACTTGTCAAGTAAAAGGCGACTTTATCGTTTACCAATTAATTCAGCATAAAACAAACATACCTACGTACCTTTTAATGAACAAGCGAGAGCCGTCAACTGCACACACACACGTAAAATTTATTTACACAAAAGTCGTAGCTGTTCCTCCTTTTCCCTATTCGGAGTCCGAGTCGGAGATCACACATTCATCCTCGCCGAGCGGGGATTCGTTTTCGGTGTCCGAATCATCCGCACCCCACAACATGTCATCCTCACTCGCATCCAGTGCGTTCGAGATACCCGTCTTCTTGAAGCTTTTCCTGACGACTTCGTCGGAGATCGCCTGCCACGCTTCCACGATCCAAGCGCACAGCATTTCCACAGGCGGCCTCTTAATCTTACCACCTGGAGTCAGCTGATGTTGTCCTCCAGCCATCCAGGTGGTGTACAGCCTTCGAACATTGTCCTTGAAAGGTTTATTCAAGGACACGTCCAAAGGCTGCAGTATCGATGTGAGGCCGCCCGGAATCACTGCCAGATCTGTGCGCAGCTCCTTTAGCTCATCTCGTACGCGGTCTACTAGGTGCCCACGAAAACTGTCCAGGACAAGCATGGATGGCAACAACAGACCACCCGGCCGCCGACCCCAGACTGTTTTCACCCAATCCACCATGAGTTCCGCGCTCACCCAGCCTTTTTCCTGGACTCTGACGTAGATGCCTTGAGGGAATTTTGCCTTTGGGAGCGTCTTACGTTTAAAAATAACGTAAGGCGGTAGCTTACGCCCATCCGCTCTCACCGCCAGCATTACGGTGCATCGTTGTTTATCAGCGCCAGACGTTCTGACGATGACGCTCCGTGCACCTTTCTCCTCCACTGTCGTGTTCCGCGGCATATCAAAGCAAAGGGGGGTCTGATCAGCGTTGCCGATCTGGGACAAAATGAGGTCTTTCTGCTGTCGGAGCTTTATAACAAAACGGTGGAAGTCCACCACTTTGTCCTCATATGCTGCGGGCAAGCGCTGGCACAAGGTGGTCCGCCTTCGCAGTGCGAGGCCATGGCGCCGCATGAAACGAGTTGTCCATCCGGAGCTGGCTTTGAACTCTTTTGCTTCGATGCCCTGCGCTCGGGCTATTCTGCGCGCCTCAGTCTGCACAATATCCAACGACACAGCACAGCCGTCTTGTCGTAGCTCCCGTATATGCCGGACCAGTTGCTCTTCGACGTTCGGATACCTGCCGGTCTTGGCACCGCGGAAAGCCCGTCGTGTCTTCTTCGTCGCCTTAAGTTTTTCTTCTTGATCCCTCCAGTACCGAATACTGGTTTCTCCAACGCCGAAATGCCTGCTTGCAGCCCGGTTGCCGTGCTCCAGCGCGTACTGCACTGCCTTCAGTTTAAACCCAGCCGTGTAGCTCGCGTACTTCCCCATGGTGGAACCAAAGTTCAATACACGACCACAACATACGCACACCGCTTGCAAAATGGCGTTTCTTTCTTTTTCTCTGATGGTGGTGATGGCGATCGAGCCCCCGGCGTTGTACACGTGACCTCCAAAAAGCGCGGCGATTTCGGGGGTATCAGTAATTGATGGAACAGCCGTTTTTTTTTTTTTTTCGCTCATGGACGCTTTTTTTTTTTCAAGTTTTATTTCGACAAACACGTTGGTTAGGTCGTTGCACTTCGAATTTTTTTTATTTGCTCGTCGATTTGCCTTCTTTTTTTCTTCAGGGTACGGGGACCGCATTCCAACTGTACCGCTGGGGGGTAGAATCGTTTCTGATCACGGCCAAGTTCGGGGTGCGCCTATTATGCGCGGAATTAAAAAAATTCGAATTTTCCGCGACCAAACTAGGGGTGCGCCTATTATGCGAGTGTGCCGATTATGCGAGTAAATACGGTATTTTTGTTTGGAATTGCATTGGAGTATTGTTAAGAACGCTAGCAGCTGGTTGGTCTGCGCTTTCCGGTCTCTTTTATCCCGGTGCTGGTGTCATGCCTAGTTTACGCGCATCATTTATATGCCTTGCAGGGTTCGCACAGTCCCGTGAAATCGTTAAATATCCTTGATTTTAACAATATAAGTTCAAGGGCCCTTGAAACTCCTTGAATACCCGTGAGCTCTTTTTAATCCTTGAAGATGCTGCGGTATTTGCTCCGCAAGAGGAAATTAACGATGTACCTCTGTAAGTCACGCTGATTTTAAAGGCATTTTCGCTTACAAATGAACATGTAAGAACAAGCTGTGTTGACTAAAGGGAGTCGGAAAGTTTCGGTTTTGAATTACATAGCCTTACATCGTCTGGCAACTAATACATCGTCTGGCAACTAAATCCAATCCAATCCAAGGCATATCGCTCGGTCGGGCTACAATCCCTAAACTGGCTAGTCTGCTTCTGCTGTCTCCACGCCATTAATGCATGCACAGGCGGTGCATGCATGCATCGGAGTGGGTACCGCAGATGCCAAGCAGGTGGAATCGGAGGCGTATCTTTTCGTTTTAATTTTGTCTCCCGCATCATTGACTCATTTCCGTACTGTTCGTGCAGGCAGCGACTGAAACGTGCAGGGGTGCTATCCCAGCCGTGACCTGGCCGGACCGGAGGGGAGACGTGCGTCGTGTCTCGCCTAACTGCGTGCATGGTCTCGTAGCGCAGTGCACCAAGCGGCTGGCGAGGGCAGGCATTAATCTCCGTGCCGCCGGAACACCTGCGCGCGGCACACTAGTAAGTCTTTTGTCCGTTAACCTAGTGAGCGCCATTTCTCCCAGTGCGTTGTATGTTTACTTTGACTAGATGCCAGGCGGGAAGTGCAGATTGCAACATAGGCTGCAACATACGGAATATCATAACTGGGTGTGGCCGCAACCAAGCGATCCTTACCGAGCTAAGTGTGCATTATGTCTGAAGACGGTCGACATTGCAACGATGGGGGAGTCTGCCTTAACGAGCCATCAGAAAGGCGCGAAGGATTGATCCAAAGCTGTAACAGGTGAGGGCTGCTCATCCGTCGCTAGTTTATGCCAGCAGCAAACCTGTTGTCCGAGGCGACTTGTCAACGTGAAAGCTCGGCAACTTCCTCTCGGACTGCGACAGTTGACGAAGACTGCAGAAAGCGCGATTCCGTGATCGAAGCAGAGATTTTGTGGACGATGAAAGTTGTGTCGTCGCACTACTCCTGTTGCTCCAGTGGATCCATTTCGCAACTATTCCAGAAGATGTTTCCAGACAGTGAAATCGCACGTAGCTTCACTTGTTCCGAGAAAAAATGTGCCTATGCTGCGTGCCATGGTCTGCGCCCACTTTTCACTTCGCAAGTACGACAAATGATGCAAAAGCCTGAGCATTTTGTAGTACTTTTTGACGAAACCTTGAATGAACACCTGCAAAAGAAACAACTTGATGTTCACGTCAAATTGTGGAACAACTGTAAGATGACAACCAAATATCTGACTTCGACATTCTTGGGTCACAGCACAGCGGACGACCTCTTGCAGAAGTTGACGGAAACATTCGCGTCCTTTCCCCTCAGCAAGATCGTGCAGCTCTCGATGGATGGCCCGAATGTCAGCTGGAATCTTTTCAACTAGTTGCAGCGGCACATGAAGAACGTCTTTCAAGTTCAGTGCTTGGATATTGGTTCATGTGGCTTGCACACAGTGCATAATGCTCTTAAAGCAAAAATACATGCAACGAGCTGGCCAGTCGATACCTATCTGTCCGGCTTATTCTCACTCTTCCACAATGCACCGGCCCGTTGTGAAGATTTTGTTGAAGAGACGGGTAGTAAGCTATTTCCACTTCCATTCGTACCCCACCGTTGGGTCGAGAATGTGCCAGTACTGGAGAGAGCCCTGGCTATGTGGGAGCATTTGAAGCACTACACCGAAGCAGTGGGGGACCACACGCTACCCGTGCCGAAAAGTAGAGTGTATGAGAATGCCAGAGCTTTTCTAAAGGACCACCAGCTTGCGCTTGCAAAACTGAACTTTTCCCTAAACGTTGCAATGGTTGTGCAGCCTTTTTTGACTGTGTTTCAGAGTGATTTTCCCTAGATGTTCTTTTTAGCAAAAGAGCTTGAAAGTTTCTTGAAGAGCCTCCTTGCAAGGTTTGTGAAGTGCTCGGTACTGAGAGACGCCACGAGCATCACAAAACTCCTGCGAATTCATGTTGGTGATGCTGCAAATAACATGTCACTTGAGAAGGTGGATGTTGGACGGGCGGTTTAGAAGATCCTAAAGAATGGGAAAGCGAGTGCCAAGTATGCCTTTGAATTTAGAAGCGAGTGTCGGAAGTTCATTGTGAACATGATCCGGAAAATTGTGGATAGAAGTCCTCTTAGGTACCCTCTCGTTCGAGGGTTGTCATGTTTCGATCCCAGAGAGATGTTGAAGACAGAAATGAGCCTTGAGAAGCTGAAAGTTGTTCTTAACAGTTTAATCGACAACAACCTTCTTTCTGAGCACAAGGGAGATATTGTGTGTGCACAGTATATTCAGTTCTGCGAAGAAAAACGATATTGATTGATTTGTGGGGTTTAACGTCGCAAAACCAGTTCTGATTATGAGAGACGCCGTAGTGGAGGGCTCTGGAAATTTCGACCACCTGGGGTTCTTTAACGTGCACTGACATCGCACAGCACACGGGCCTCAACATTTCGCCTCCATCGAAATGCAGCCGCCGCGGCCGGGATTCGATCCCGCGACCTTCGGATCTACAGCCGAGTGCCATAACCACTAGACCACCGTGGCGGGGCAGAAAAACGATATGAACTGCAAAATTATTAAAGAGACCATGATCACCTTGACATTCTCTCCGTGCATCTTATGAAGCATGACCCGTCATACTCGATCTTATGGGAAGTGCTGAAGGTCCTTCTCATGCTTAGCCATGGACAGGCTTCAGTAGAAAAAGGTTTCAGTGGGAACAAGCAAATCGCGGTCGAAAATATGGCAGAGCTGTCGTGTATCTCTCAACGAGTCATCTGTGAGGCCGTGAAAACCCACGGTGGGCTGCCTAACTCTTTCGCTACCACGTTAGATTGGTCAATTTGATTGATGCATTTCAAGTTCAAGTTCTCGCGCGCTTTGCGGACACCTTGCGCCATCTAGGCATGAAAGTGGGAAACAAACAATGGGTTCCGCGATGTGTGGTCGGTTTTTTGCCTTGGGGAACGTTCTCCTTGGGCGCGTAAAGATTCGCGTTGCTGCTCGAGCGCGTCGGTCATGGTGTCGTCATCGCGCGTTTACGTTCCTAAAAGACGACGCGTTTCTCGCAGATCGAGCGCTTCAACTGCTGATTTTTCTGAAGAAATCAGCAGCAGTGAGTCTGAAGACGACATTGACACATCAGATTTCAGCAGCGACAACGATGATGTGACAAGTCAAGCTGCAACATCCAGCGGGTGAGTGTCGGGTCTATGGGTGGCGCACATTTTGGTGTCTGCTAAGTAGTTACGAGTGGCGGAGAGTGTACCCATAGCTATGTTACTTATTTTCAGGGTCTCAACATCCTACGGACATGATAGCTTACCAGTATCAATAAAGCGTGTGCAGTTTTTTCTGAGACGAAACCTGGGAGTCGAAGTTGGTGGCACGCTACGGAGTAACGCACGGCGCTTCCTTCGGGCCGTCGATTTCTTCCAACTGTTTTTCACCGTGCAGCTGATCAACATGATCTGTGACAACACAAACAAATATGCGTGGATGCATATTTTAGAGAGGCAGACCTACGCAGAAAAAGACAGTTCGTGGAAGAACTTCAGTCCCGATGAAGTGATGAAGTGCATTGGAATCCTCATCTACGTGGGAATTGTTGAGTTGCCTCGCCTTCATTTGTATTGGAACACCTCAGAGTTATTTCCGGGCCTCATTCCTCCGAAGATTATGCCAAGGACCTGTTTTTTTCTTTTTCGTTCCTTGCTTTTCTAAGTGTAATGGATGCGGAGCAGACAGACCTCATCCGCGATGGGAAGCTGTACAGAATCACACATCTACTGCAGCATATCAATGATGTGTCTTCTCAGCTTTTTCAACCATACCAGAACTTGTGCGTGGACGAGAGAATGGTCAAGTCCAAAGGATGATCAGGAATTAGGCAATATATGCGTGACAAGGGGGTCAAATGGGGTATAAGCTGTGGGTCTTCGCAGACTCAAGGACAGGCTACACTGTGCAGTTAGGTGTTTGCACTGGAAAGCGAGAAGCACCCAGCTCAAAGGGACTGGCCTATGATGTTTTGACTCGCCTGTGTGTCATATTTGGATCAGGGATACATCATCTACATGGACAATTTCTACACATTCACATCTCTCTTTGTGCATCTTCTAGAAAGGAAAACTCTGTCTTGCCAAACAAAATGCAAATATCGTCGCGGAATTCCCTCCCACTTGAAAGACAACACCTGCGAGAAAAGAGCAACTCAGGGAGGCATTCGCTGGATGCGGTGCAGTGACATGCTGTACTTACAGTGGAAGGACAGGCGTGCTGTAAGCTTGATGAGTACAGTACACACCGCAAACTAACGTGACTGCAACGCGAAAAGTGTAGAGGGGAAACAGATGGACCAAGATTCCGATCAGGAAGCCGCTCTTGATAGAAGAGTACAACAAGGGCATGCTTGGTGTTGACAAGTCCGATCAGCTTATTGCTTCGTACAATGTTTTGATGAAATGTGTGAGGTGGCGGAAGACGCTGTTCTTCCACTACATCGACGTTGCTATTGTTAACAGTTTTATACTTTTTGAAGAACACAGGAAAGATCACCCTGACATAGATGAGCTCTCCAGAAAGAGTGGCTTTGACCAGCTGGCATTTCGAATTGAGCTGGTCAACCAGAGTCTTGGCATAGACTGAAGACATGTTCCCCCTCCACCACCACCAAAAAAGTCTGACCACAAGCCCCCAGTCCAAAAAGAGTGCCGAAACTGCAAGCTCTGCTACGAGAAGCAAAAGATAGAAATGGAGACACCAGTTTTGTGTGAGCCGTGCGGAGTGTATCTGTGTTTCATTCCGACGAGGGGCTGCTTTGGAGAATGGCACGAGATGCATTCACAATAACTTTCTTTTGTGTAGAAGGAACAGTTTTGTGCACTATTTTCTGAAACTTGTATAACCTTTTTGTAACATACCAAGCTGCAAATTGTATATCCTGAAATTTTTCAATGTCATTATTTTTTAAGTCTTTTTTCTTTTAAAAGCGTTGAAAGTGTAATTACTCTGTAAACTACTCTTCATAAACATTTTTTCATTAACTTCTGTAATAAATATATACTCAACTAATATATCATTGAATAGAACATTCCTTTAGCTAGATTTTGATACCAAACAGTGTACACATTGCATTAGAATGTAGCCGGCAAAAATTTTTTTTCCACCTATTGAAAACTGCCCCCTTTCCCGCGGTAGCGAAGGAGTTAACGTTCCACTGTCAAAAGAACTGAAATCATCAGTGCGCCAAGCCAGGCATAGATATGCGTTATACTTGGATGAACAGAAGAAGCAAGCTGTGGCACAGCAAGCAACCTTGAAAAGAAAACAGATCGAGCTAAAGCTACAGAGCATGCAAGAGAAGAAGACAAAGCTCCAAAAAACTCTGAAGTGCTTGCTGGAGTCAGTGGATCGCTTTTCAGAAGACGCCAAAGCAAAAAATAACTTGTCTTGTCAAAGTCAACAGTTTCTGTCGAACAGCTAAAGAAAAGGAGGTGGAGGTAGCTGCTCTTGAAAAGAAAAATTTCTTAAGTCATGTGCGGGAATAAAATTACGTTAACACTGCTTGAATTATTCCTTTTTGCACCCTGATATCCTTGAAATGTCCTTGAATTTTCAGCAAAATATTGTGTACGAACCCTGGCCTTGTTAAGCGCTTCATGCCAGCGATTTCTTTTGGCTAAGGTTGCCTTTAGATTACTTAATGGGTCAACGTAATCTGCATCCTTGCTACAAATCCTTCTTATGCGCCTTGCCTGACTGATAAACATCCCTTGTTACAGTGTATGGTAACACATGCAAAACCATGTTTGCATGTTACCATGCAGTGGTAAACACATACCATGTTCGCATGGGAAGACACAACAGTTACTCTGTGGAGTACGACATGCATGTCTCAACCAGAAAGCATGATGCTGCTTGGTAATACCTCGGAAATAACGTCACTGATATATGACATGCAGAACCATGTGCAAACACAAAACTCTTATATAGAGAACAATCAACACAAACATGAAGCAAGAGGGGTACGATTTGGAATATGTGGTTTGGCATGGTTCCATAGCCAAACATAGCCTCCATAGCCAAACATAGACCACTTCATAGCTTCCATAGCCAAACATAGCTTCCATAGCCAAACATAGACCACCAACATAGCCATGTTGGTGGTCCTGAGAGTGACCGTTTGTCGTTGCCTGCATGTCCAACAATGTGCAGGGAGCAGCTGAACTTAGGAGCGCTTGCCAAGAATGTGCTGAGCCATCTGCATAGCTTTTGGCATGATGGTGATGCACCTGATATGAATGGCACACTCCCATTTGATGTGATGACGGCCATACAAGGAAAGCAGGTGAAAACTGAACGCTCCTGCGATGGCTGTCACAGCAGTCATTTGGTGTGCCTGAGGAGCTTCAAGGCGATATTTGGCCACCGAGGATGTGGCGAGACTTGGCGGCTGAGGAGATTGCATAGCGAGCATATGTGCTAGGAGACTATGGAGCATTTTGAAGTATGCTGTCCAGAGGCAAAATAAGCTAACAACAAATGAGCAAGTGAAACGGCGAGCAACCAGCAGTGTCATGGTGAGAGAGTTGTATGCAAAGCTAGCACACAGTAGAACGACATCTCAGTTTGTGTGGTCTGCAGAAACTTGCACAGTGCACATATCAGTGGGTGCTCTTTTGACGTGCACTGCCACAGTGGAGTGGCTACAGTACTCGGCTGCTGATCTGAAGGTTGCGGGATCGAATCACAGCCACAGCGGCTGCATTTTCGATGGAGGTGAAATGTTGACACCCATGTGCCATGTGATGTCAGTGCACATTAAACCCCAGGTGCTAAAAACGTATGGAGACCTCCACTACGGCATCTCTCATAATTAAATCATGATTTTAGAAGTTTTGTGTGTGCGTCTACTGTTATATTTGCACCTCAACTGAAAAGCGGTGGCACCTGCATGGGAGTGTTCTACACAATATGGTGGCACTGCACTCCTAGGTGTCACCACCCTGCTCCTGGGGGAGGCAGTGCTAACACTGTGGCACCCTAGACGCATTAGCCAGCAGAGGCCCTCTAGTGGCATACATGTAAAAACAAAACTGACTGGGTACATGGACTCGGAGATCTGAAATTCTCTGCAAGGAACAAAACCATAGTCGGCCACCACCACTTCCTTGTTGCATGTGCTGCTGTCCTTGCTTCATGTCTCAGAGCACTGTGAATGGCGGGTGCAGGTGGGAGTGGCACTTCTAATGGAGTTCCAGGCAGTGGTGTGCTTTCATTGTAAGTGAACTCGGAGCTGAGTCCAATTTTCGTGTCAACAATCAACTGCAAACGTTTAAGAAAAGCTACTGCGATGATCATATAAGAGTCACCAGAGAGGCAGTGCATGGCTACCACTTTAAAAGAATGGATACACCTGCTTTGTTAGTGGCCGCATCACATCTCTTGATAATTACATGGCAGAAATAAGCTGCACAAATGAAAACACTTATACGGTTGTGCAGTGCGATATTGTCCCAAGTGCCACAGCATTTCTGAGCATCTAGGAGCATTCTTGCTAAAGAGCAAAACTCAGAACAGTAAAGGTGTAGTTCTCGCGCCAAAAAGAGGGATCTCTTCAGTTCGGCTGCCCTGCTTGCATTAGCCAGAAACGGCAGCATTCACCTCTGATTTGCTAGCGCAAAAAGTTGCCACGCTCAATCTGTTAGCTGTTTGCTTGTGTTGCCAAGAGTATGCTGGCACTGAAGTACCACATTGCCCTCTTGGATCCTCCAAAGCGTGTGGCTGTTGTGCACTTTCCACTGTGCCACGGTGATGCTAAGGCATACCTTGTATAATGCTTCTGCCATCTTTGAACTTAGCTGCATCATATATTCACCCTTTGCTGCTGTCTAGTCATGTGGTGGTGTTGGTGAAAAGATTTTTTTGACAGAGGAGAGGGCAAAAGCCTTCATTATGCAGAAGAAATGCATGCAAAAACAGACTCAAGAGTATGGGAGTAGACAGCACAAGTGCCATCTATCAACTGAAGGGGAGCACTGAGGCAAAAAAGAAGGAAGGCACACAACTCTTCTTTCACCTCAGTGCCCCTTCAATTGACAGTTGGCATTCGTCTCATCTGCTCCTCTGCTCTTATGCACGTGTGCATGCCTTTCCTTCGCATAATCAACCCCATCTTGCTCATCTCTCTGTCGTGCAGAGCCTCTTAAGGGGTCCCTACAGACTAGGCGGAGTCCTATCCCAGCGCCTCAGTTGAAGCTGCTGCCCTGGCTCTCTCGACCAGAGGGCCTGCTGTGGCCGAAAGTCCAGACAGCTGTGCAGGGCTGCCTTCTGGTCCTCTCAGGTAGGCTTTGGGTGAACAGCAAGGGTTACGTTGTTTTTACAGGCCTACACCATTGGTAGGTGTCCACTTCTCCAGGGTGCTGGCAATGTCCTGTGACCACAGGAGTGAAGTGTTTTGCTGTTGCAGGGTATAGCATCGTAATGGTTTGGAGTCTTCATAGGATGCGCTTGTCTGCTTTCTTCAACCCCGTGCCGGGGATAGGGTAGCAGTGACGACTTTTCTTGCAGTGTTCCAGAATTTACTTACACCCGAGGCGAGGTCAGCTTTTCACGTCAGTCTCCATTTGGATTGAGGTAGGAAATCCAAGAGTGCTTTGGCAGCTGCATCTGCAGCCTCAATTCCCTGAAATCCGTGATTGATAATATAATGTGCTTTGGTGGGGGCCCACGTCTTTTACACAGTTGCGCAGTATATTTTGTCGGCGAAAATGTGTGCCTTGGTGATTAGCTGGTCTGCCCATGTTCTTTTGTGTGGCTGCCATATACCACTCCTGGGGTTTGAGCCAGCCAGGTCCACGTAGGAGACACCCGTCTTCTATCCATGATGCAACTTTAGCACCAAAGCGTGTGCCTCCCGTCTTGCATTGTGTCTGTATCAGTGCATTTTAGTAATTAGTCAATGGATCATAAAGGCTTTGCACCACAGTTCTGGTACCTTGATTCGCTCATGTTTATGGAAGTCATATGTGACTTTGGCCTGAGCTCATTTAGGGCATCTGTGTGTACTTGAGGATGAGGTTCCCTGATTTCCTTATATGAGTTGACTAGGCCCAAAGCCTTGAGATGGCTGTTGGGTCTAGAGATTAGGCCGCCAAGAACCCTCTCTAATGTCTTTTTTAATGGTTGCATCTATTGTATCTTATATTTGTGGAGGTAGATGCTTTGCCACTGCACGACAGTGTTATGTGGTGAAATGGGTGGCGTGTGGTAAGGGGCCACTTGGCACATAAGGGTTTTACTGGCATTCATCCAGGACTGTATGTGACATTACTGGAGCCCTGAAAAGCAACAAGTAAAAATGTGTGAGCCTGTCACATGACTGCCTCCCCCCTTCACTATGCCTGGCAAATGTCCAGATTTTCTTGGTGCTTAGGTTGGCAGGTATGGTGGGTGTTGCTTGCTTAAAGTTCACAGGCAGTCGCAGCGTTATTAGAGCGGCAATGCCAAACAGTGCACACTTTGTCAGATGTACCAGGCCATCACTGGCACAAAACATTGTTGCAGTTTTCGCTTCTGTGAATGGGGTAATAAGGTGCTGATACAGCTGAAAGAGCACTGTTACTGTGTGATGAGTACCTCATTAAAACGATGGAAAAGAAATGGGGAATGTTGCTAGAGTCAATGTTGCTACTTCTTGTAACATTGGCTCTAGCAGTATTCTCTTTTTGTGCTGTTTCCAGCAATTTGTTCATTCTTCAAACCTTCATCATCTCATCAGCTTCTGCTTTCATTTGGATTGTTACTGTGTGTGTGACTATGATCATGGGTATGGAAAGGAGGTGATACACTTCCAATGTAGGATGGGTTGCCCCCACTACCTCATTTCCCATCCATGAGTGAGCAATAATCTATCTCAATGAAGAGAAGATTATTGGTGTGAAAGAAATACCATCACTGACTAGTTGAACACTTTTGTGACCGCAGCAAATGTGGCTGTTGTTCGGTAGACCAGGAAACACTTTTTCTATGGCACGCAAAGTGTCTGATATTAATGTTTATGGTGTCATATTGTACAGGAAGGAGTTGTCTTTCAAACAACATTGGTTTGAAACCACAAATTTATTAAAAATAGTATGGAAACAATTACCAAATGAATAAAATTAACATAAAGAAATTTCATAAAGACATCAATACTGCTCTGAACACACTAAGCATTAAAAAATTGAAATATACATTTTAAGCACAAGGAACACGCACAATTACCCTACAAATATAAGCACTATAATTACATTAGTATGTTATGTACATAAAATAGCATTATATATAGTGTCTGTCATGCCACTGCGCAAAGCAGTTTCGCGATGCTGTAAAACACAGGTTTGCTGCACATGTTTCAGAGAAAGCATTTGTTTTCTTTTCAAATTTGTTCATAGCACAATTTACAATTCCTGTATTTGTCAGTTTTTTTTGGCTGGTGCTGTTGACCCTGAGGAGCATTCCGTGTAGGAACAATAGGATGGACTGCGGGACGTGGAAGATGTTTATCGTAGCCAAGCAGCTGTTCAGTTGGTTCCAGCCTGAATGCAAACTGGTTAAAGTGTACACTTCTTGATAGTTCCGGGATTTTGGGATGCTGCCTGCAGTACTCCTCAAAAAGAATAAAACTGTTCACCACGGCAATATCAATAGAGTGGAAAAAGGTTTTTCCACCAACGCACCGACTTCACAAGGACATCATACGAGCCGATGAGTTGGTCCAATTTATCTATTTCGAGCATGCCTTTGTTGTACTTGTGTATTAGCGTCGGCTTTTTCACGGAGATTTCTATCCAGCTATTGCCTACTTTTTTCTTTTTGAAAGCGCGAATTTGTTCGCTGTGTGGGCTGTGGACATCGTGTTCATCACCCGCCTGCCTTTTCACTGCAGGTATAAAACACCCTGTTCCCGCAGCCAATGAACACCCCTCTTTTAGCTTTCTTTTTTTTTTTCCCATTTAGTGTCTTTTAGTTCAACTGGAAAACCACGCCGATCTTTCTGTGTTGTCCCACATGCGAGTATCTTGTGCTCCAATAGATGAACGAATTTGTGGATGTATAGAAGTTGTGTAAAAAAATGACATAGCCCTGATCAAGATAGTCCTTGCACAGCCGCATTACAACATCGAATGTCAAACCACACACGCTAGGACCTTCACGCTTACTGGTATAAACGTTGCACCAAACAGTATACCTTGTTTCCAAATTCGCCAAAATCCACAATTTGTAACCCCATTTGACCACTTTATCCCGCATGTATTGCCGAATCCCTGAGCGTCCTTCCGATTTCACCATTCTCTCGTCGACGGAGAGGTTCCGACGCAGTTGGAAAAATAGCGCAGATGAATAGTTGATATGCTGAAGCAATGAGGACACACAGTGAAGCTTGCCATGGGAAGCGACGGTCATCATCTCTGGGTCTGAGACACTCGGGAAGGCAAGCAACTCCTTGAACCTTTTTCTGGGCATCACATTTGAAGGGAGGAGTCCTGAAAATGATTTCCTTGTACTCCACTAGCAATGCAGGCACAGGAATTTTACAGTTCCCATATACACTAGGAGCCGAATGAACTTGAGCATTTCCTCTTTGATAACTTCCCTCCAAGAGCCGTCTCTCTTGCTGTATGTGGGTTTCTCAAAAATATGCATCCAAGCATATTTATCTGTGCTTTTGCATATCTCTCCAATAATTTGGGCAGTAAAAAACGAAAGGAAAAAGTCGACAGTTCTCACGAAGTGCCGCATGGCACTACGGAGCGCAATTCCAAAGTTCACTCTCGGCTGCCTCCGTGCACAAACTCGGCTCTCTGTGCTGCCGCCGGCAAGTCGTCCCGTCCCGCTTGAAGGAAGTGGACGCCCTGCAGATAAGAGCCCTAACCTTCAGAACACATTGGATCAACTTACACCGACGCGCACCGGCGATAACATGGCCCGAGCGCAAAGCTAAATTTACTGGCGGACGGCTGCTGATGTTCCGGGGCAGTTTCATGAACTCTCGTCGTCCATGCTGAAGTCGGAAGTGTCGATGTCATCTTCCGAGCCTGTGCTGGTGCCGCTTTCGTGAAGCAGTCACGCGCGACATCGATGCCATCGTCGAAACTGCACGTGCCCACCCGCATGCATACGAAGGCACCTTAAATATCCCCGCGTGGCGGAAAAAGAAAACTCAGAAGCGAAACTGATAAAAGACTTCCTGTTTTACCCTTCAGATGGCACAGTTTTCCAGGCGTGCTTGGAGAGCGCCAGAATTTGAACTTATATTCATCGATAACATACTATCGATGGGGATAGGCGTGGTCACAAAAGTGTTAATAAACTGCAAAGCTGTGAAATACACCAACAGTGGCCATACAAACATTATTGATGGCATTTGTAAAATGTCAAATAAATGCCAGTGGTACAGGCAAGGCTTTACTTGGCACTGTTCAAATGTACGGTATAAACCGGTGTATAGACCTTTTTTTCGTGGGCGCCGCCATATTGCTTAGCAAGCGCCGTCATTTCTCGTCTGGCAACCCATCTGGCTTGTGCGAAGCTCCGAATGTGCATGGTAAGTATACGTGCGGCTGCAGTTTTAGTCGTTCTTTAAGTGTTTACGCGCTGAATTTCGATTGAAGTGACGCGGATTGTTTAGAGAAGGAGTCTGTGAGACGTTTCGACAAGGTTTAAGCCATTGAGGGTCAATTGTATTATTATACGGTGCCGCGAACGAGTCCGACTTGGCCGATGCAATATATACAGTGGAACTTCGATTATACGACTTTCAGGGGACCGCGCAAAATTGTCGTATAATCCGGGCGTCGTATAATCGAAAAACCGAGAATATAGGCAGTGACGGTCATTTTTGCCCCACAACAGCGGGCACATAATGCCTAAGAAAGTCCGCGGCACAAACCTACGCTGCTCCGAGGAACGTAGATTAAATTAATTGAAAAAATGACAACCACGCATTTTATCGGAGGTGTGAACGAACCTTTATTTCTCACCTTTTAAAAAAATCTGTGATTTTCTTCTGAGAGTTTGCCCAGCCACGACGCATCAGCTTTCTTTCGATAGCTGCAACATCTGGCAGCAAGTCGCCGATCTCATCGCGTGCGCAAGCAAACCGCCGAATGTGGTCGACGTAGCACAACACGTCCGCGTAAGTCGGAACGGACACGCTAGCCTCTGCAGCGTCGTCCATCTCTTCCTCGTCGGAAGTTCCCGCAGTGTCGGGACGCACAGTTTCGATAATGTCATCCAGCGACACTTCACTGCACACTGCAACGTCGTCGTCGGCACCAACGTAGTCCGCGAAAGATCCAGGCAGCTCCAGGCTGCCGAACTCTGGTTCATCGTCAACAGGCAGTGCAGCTTCACTGGTAGAACAAGCACCACTTCTATTAAAGCCGCAGTGCCTGAAGGAGTTGGCGATAGTTTCTGGCGTGACTGCGTCCCATGCACTAGCAATGTAGTGCATTGCATCAAGCACAGAAAGCTTCTTATCCAACTGCTTGCGTTCCATGCCCGCCAGCCGACGCTGCACCAGAAACTTCCGATATTTCTGTTTCATGCACTTGATGACGCCAGCGTCAAGTGGCTGCAGCTGGCTAGTGCAATTGGGGGGCAGAAATACAACTTTCACATTTCTCAAATGCGACATATCTGATGGATGGCATGGCGCATTGTCAAGCAGAAGAAGAATCTTTCTGTTCTTAGCCCCCATTTTGGAGTCCAGCTGCTGCAGATATGTAGAAAACATAGCAGCCGTCATCCAGGCTTTCCGGTTGAACGTGTACTGGCACGGCAGCCTTTTCAAATTCTTGAAGCATCGCGGCTTCTCAAACTTGCCGATCACGAGGGCAGGAAGCTTTTCAGAGCCGTCTTCATTAGCGCAAAGCAATACGGTAAGACGCTCTTTGCTTCGCTTACCCCCGTGACAGCTCTCTCCTTTGAATGCCAATGTCTGCTCTGGCTGCATATTATAAAATAATCCAGTTTCGTCCGCGTTGAACACGTCGGACAGCTTGTATTCCCGTATCAATTCCGGCAGCAATGCAGTCCACTTTTCTACAGTGTCGGAGCTGACTGACGCGCTCTCTCCACAGCAGCGGCTGTACACAACTCCACTGCGTTTTTTAAAGCGATCCAACCAGCCATTGGAGGCTTTAAAGTCGTCAATGCCGCAGCGCAATGCAACTGTCTCAGCCTTCTTCAAAATTGCGCCATCCACGGCGATTCCTGAACTGCGAGCCTGACGCAACCACTCAACGAGGGCCTTCTCCATGGCAGCATATTTGCCATCTTTCGCGGCCTTCCTGTTCAGGCCGAACTTTGCCGCATTTAGTAGGATGCTGTCCTTCTTCGCGAGGATCGTTTTCAGCGACGACTCGGGAATGTTCAGGTAGCGGGCAATGCTGGCCTTTGTTGCTCCGTTCCGCTTCTCTGCCTCTTCGATTATGCGAAGCTTTTCTCCGAGCGTCAGCGGTTTTCGGTTCCGCGACATTGCGAGACGCAGCACTCGCAACCAGGAATTCGAAAGCTTCCTCGCACACCAATGTCCGAACACAGAAAATTTTGCACGTGGACACAGCAGCTGCGGCGCAGTACAACCAACCGATGAGGCAAACACGTGAAGGAATGGCTGAATGGCAGCACGGCAGTAGGCCTATTCGATTTGCAAGCTTCGACCAATCGCGAGCGGCTAAAATGCCCCAGCCCTCTGGTAGCTAGACAGCGGCGAGTTCCGGTTCCCGCGGCTGTCGCAAACATTGGCTCAACAATCGCCATTCAACACGTCCGGTATAACGACACGAAATCTAGTGAAAGTTATCGCATACTAGAAAGCGAGCTCGAAATTATCTGCCATGTTATCTGCTCACAATGGTCACTACAAAACCACCCAAAAGAAGAGAAAGAAAAAAAAAAGGCGACAACGGAAGTGCGCAGTGCAATGCGACAAAACGAATGCGCTCCGGCTGGCTCCGGCCAACGTTGGCTCTGGCTAGCTATGGCCGACCGCGTGTCGAAAAATTGAAGAGGCCCTGTGGTGGCAGCGCGGATACGAACTCGGTTCCTCGGTTTCCCGACTTTTTTCGCCCGGCCGCAGTGTGTTTGCGTGCCAGCCCGCGTCATCGTAGGTCTTTTTTTTTCTCGGACAGTCCAGCGAAGCGTCGTACGAGGCGGGGCCGGCGTAAAATTGCGTCGTACAATTGAGGTTTTTAATACATTATTTCTATGGGGGTTTTGCCGGGACCAAGCCAATTCGTCGTAAAACGCGGGTCGTCGCAGGACCGGGGGACGTATAATCGAAGTTCCACTGTATACAGCACTGACTTTCTGCTCGAAGAACTCGCAATGTTTTCAACTCCTTCTTTTCCGGAAAGAGCAGCAACACTTCGAGGGCACAGTGAATTTTTTTCTCAAGCTGTAATCATCCTCTTTTCTAACACGACTTTGTTTACGCCACGCCGTCGCATCGGCTACCGCTCTTACATGAAGCCGTGCGTTGACGCTTAGTGGTTAGTTCCATTTCGTAGCACGGACTGCTTTTGTTTGCTGCCTTCAAACTGTTGTCTAGATTGTTTTCCAACTCTGGAGGAGTGACCGGCTCTTACTCACTCGTTTATTTCCTACAGGTGTGCACTTGAATACAGCTGTTTGCAGCTGGTACATCAATTGACGCTGACCTGCCTGCGCGTTTCCTTTTTCTTTGAGAATCGCGATGTTTGAGAGGCGCCAACTCTTGCTTCACTATTCGTCGCCGCGGTACTTTGACCTGCGATAGATAGAAATGTTACATGGGACTGTTTGTTTATCGGAGAAATGTTATTGTTTGAATAGCTGTAGGCTAGTACCTTCCGTTCATAGCCGAGGTTGAGCATCGGCGTCGAGGTCATTTCGCTTCATTCGCCAGAAAAGAAGTGCTCTGAACAAACCCGAGAACTCGCGGAAGGTACAAAGTTTTTCCTATTTAAGGGGGGAGGCTGCCCCGGAGACCGAACTTTTTATTTCTTAAGATATCTTGGTGAAATTTTCAGGGTATCTTCACTACACTAAAACTAGAGAAACTAGAAAGTTTCATTAAATTATGTTGATTAGTTCCAGAGTTATTGAGGCCTAATTGGGTGGTTCACATGTGTGCCTGAGGAAGAGCCGGGAGAAGTCCCGGGACATAGTAGAAAGCTGAAATTCTCTGTAGTCATCCCTGGATAGATATCCCAGGGCACTACAAAGCCATTTTTTAAAATTTCCCCTCCAAAAAATTTTTATGCAACTTTGAATTTGATGTAGCCAGTAATGGACAAGATTGATTAAAAATTGTTTGTTATTTATTAACAGCACCAGTTTTCAAAAAAAAAGCTTGTTAGTCCCCTGGCAAAATCATCCAGGAACAGAATAAAAGAAACGGCACACAAATCTGATGAGCAGTTCTTGAGAAATCGCTTTCCTCAGCACCACAACTAGCTAAAAAATCCATTCTGAGAAAACAGGCTTTGAAAGTTTAGCACATGTGTTTTCCTCAGAAAGCTCCAGCAGAGTAGCTTGAAGTGTCCTTGTGCACTCTTTTTCTCTTTTGCCTTCTATCCACCTTCTTTTGGTGTCGTTCAGAATTTTTTTTCAGGCGTAGGGCATCTTTTTCAACAGCCCGCTGGACGGCTAAGTGCCCTGGTCGAAGTCCAACAGCATCCGATATAACTTCTGTTGCTTTGCAGCAGCCGGCGTTGTAACGCAGCACCGCTTCATGGAGTGCTGTTTCTACAGCAATCAAGGACGGGTGCTGTTCTTTTGGCATCAGCGACCAGAGAACCGAATGGAATGACTCAGATGCATTCTGGGTCTTTGCTCCCAAGGCAGCGCTGCAGAAGAGACTCATGCGAAAGTCGCTGGTATATGGGCAACATAGCTTCCCCAACATAGTCTGGCAGGTTGTGGTTGTCCCTGGGTTGTGGCTCACCCTTTGCTTCTGCAGCTCTATGGCGGCACCACGACTCGGCTCCCACTGGACAAAGGTCATGGCGAGGGTATTCGTCATTCGATGTGACGGGCCAATATGTTGCCATCACTGCATGCTGCATTGCTGCCACGTATTGGTGTTGTTCCTCAGTGCCCCACCGTAATAGTCTGTAAGCTTCTCAATGAGGGCTTTGGTAAGCTTTCCCTTCCCACTGAGTGGCTTCTCACTCTTTTGAACGACGTTTCGAAGTGCACTCCCCATCCTTTTCTGAACATGGTTCAGACACTCCTCTTTTACTATGGGCACTAGACCATAAACATTCTCTTCAGTGAGGGCAGAGAATGTACGGCTGTCCCCATCAGACACAAGGGTGGTGTATCGCAGGCCATGCTTGGAAATGGACCTCTTGAATAGAGTGAGGGCCGCTTCCACCTCCATGCTTCCCGATTTCGCGTCGGTGTTTTTTTGACAAACGTGGTGCTCATGCCAGCTTTCATAAGCTGCATCTCCAGGTTTGGGCCCTGTCTGGCAGCCAAGGCAATAGTTGGACAAAACTACGGCATCTAATATGAGACCTGTGTAGAACTCAATCACAGCTCCCACTCCGATGTGTGATGTGTGCCCACGCTTGTGCCAAGTACCGTCGTACGCCACGGTGATGTCCTTCGTAAAGGTGGGGTCCATCTTTTTATACGTGTTAATCACTGCTGTGGCAGATTCAGCATAAAGCTTGTCCAGAGCAGTGGCTTCTGGCTTCCTGAACGTCTCTTTCAGATGTTTCTGAAAAGTCTTGTGGTGCAGACCTCTATAAGAGACGTTCATCGCAGCCCAAAAATCATTGAGAGCTGTTTGCCCCTTGCCTATTTGCTTCATGGCCACTATGGCGCGGACATTTACGTCAAAGGCCTGCGAGTCCTGTTTGCGGGGTGATGTCCACACTGTATCGATGGTGCCACAAGAGGAGCACACGACTTCCAGTTTTGTTGCCAGTCCAAGCTTGGTACTCTCTCGGACAGTCATACCACCTTTCAAGCACTGCTTGCACACTGTGAAGTTGAGCACGATGTTAAATATGTTCATTTGAACGAGCGAGAAATGTTCACCATCACTTGTCACTGCAGGTGCAAGAGCCGGCTGCATCAGTTGAAATTTTTTCTGCGTCGCTGGCGTAGATTCGAGTTGAGCGCGTACGGCGTCACGGCGTTTCGCATTCGCATCGATTTCTTCCTTAGTTAGGAATCGCGTCTGCAGATGAATGGTCGACGGCCCACTCACGCTGGATGGCCCCGATGCGGACGAAGTGCTGGGTCCGGCGATCTCAGAAACACTCGGTGCATTTGCGGCTCCAGGTACATGCAGTGTGTCGGATTCTGGGCGGGTGGCAGTCGACAGCACAGATCCGCTGCTGCAAGCGTCTACGCAGTCAGCACTCGCAGCACAAGAGCGAAATTTCGATGCTCTTAGAAGCCGCATAGCGCGTTTCCGCACACCGAACTTCCGCACCGTCTTCGGCTTCATTGCCGGCATCGCGCGCAGCAACAAAGATGAAAGGCACAGAAATAGTGCGAAAAGAAATAAAGAAGACAAAAAGCGGCTCGCAAGCAGACGACTATCGAGGCGAACGGAGCAAGGAGCAACACCGCGGCGAGCGCGCGGGCCGCGGCATCCGCGGGAGCGACCGCCTCCGCCGGCCGCGCAGCAGCCAGTAGCAGGCGCGCTTCAACCCGCGGTTTTCGAATGCGTTGATCTGGCCAATCAGCGCTCTGCATTGCATCGCGGGAGAACGCCAATAGCGCCTCAACCGCGCCGCCGACGCCATTTTACAAGGCGGGAGACGAAGGACAAAGAATTCACGGTCAAAACGATACCAAGATGGCGCGGGTCCGCCGCGTCGGCCGGAAATGGCGTGCGTGAAGTTTGGTTTGATTTCGGCATTTTCGCGTGTTCCGCGAGGTGCGGTGGCCTCCAAAACAGCATTTTTTTAATACTTTGCGGTTGTATTGCGTGGTGATAATTACAGAGCAGGTAGTTTATGACATTACTACCCGAAAATATGGTTTTTCAAAAATCGACTTTTTCGCGATTTTTCGGTTTTCAAGGGCCGTGTCCCCCCTTAAGCTTGTAATCCATAAACGCCGCTGCTCCTCGTCAACAGGAAAACGATGCAACTTGAAGAGTCCGCAGCCACAAAGACTGCGCGCTTGGTGATGCACATCACATGTTTCTTCCGACAGCAGTTTTCTTTTTCTGTAGTTGTTACTACACCCAAAAACAACACAGTGGTTCCCTGTTGACCTATTACTGGCCGACATGGCAATGAAAGAGAAAAATATCCGCAGGTTGATCTAAAACACGCAAAAATTGCTCCACAACGACACACATCCCAGCATTAACACACACTCCAAGCCGGCTCGCACGAGCCATTAAGGAGGAAAGCGCTGTTGCCAGACCTGTCCTCCTCGCCGGATGCAACGGTCTATAGGTCGAGTGGGAATATAGGTCGACCCCTTACCTGAAGGGGAAAAAGAAAGAAAAGGAAGAAAAACAAACAAAAAGTTATCGAACCGCGTTTATTTTCACAACAGCTCTCATCCATCTTGAGAGCTGCAGTTTTATTCATCTGAACTAGCGGAAGCATCGTCAGAAGATGACAGTTTGTCACTGGCCACCTCCCACAGTGCATCGTCCTCGATTCCATAAAGGCAGTTGCTGATGCAGCACTTCTTAAATGATTTCTCAACCCTGGAGTCTGGCAAAGAATGCCAGGCTGACAACACCCGCTCGCATATGGTCAAAAGCGCGTTCCTTCGCAGGCGGCCTGTCGGTGTCTTCAGATTGTCGCCCGACATCCACTCGCTGTATTCCGGCCGCACTTGGTCCTTGAATGGCTTATTTAATATGACGTCCAGTGGCTGGAGGGTGGAGGTCATTCCACCAGGGATGACGACATGGTCCATGTTGGCTTCACCGAGAGCACGTTTCACGGCTTCGGTCAGGTGACCACGAAGTGCGTCCAGAACCAGCATGCTTTGATGATGCAGCAGTGCACCGGGCCAGCAATTCCAGACCATGCGGATCCACTCTAACATCATGGTTTCATCCATGTAGCCCTTTTCATTTATATGGACAACACCTGCCAGGAAGGCTTGTTTGGGCATTGTTTTCCACTTAAAAATCACAAAGGGTGGCAGTGTTCTCTTATCAGCCGTGCATGCTAACGTGACGGTGAAGCGCGAGTGCTCGTTGCCCGTTGATATAAGCTTCACCTCTTTGGCACCCCATTCAGTGATTGTGGTGAACGATTGCATATTGAACCAGACTGGTGTCTTGTCAGCATTGCCCATTTACCCCAGCATGTAATTCCTCAGCATGTAATTCTTCTTAAATGAAAAACAGACATATTTGGGAAAACAATTTTATTGAACCACAAAGAACCAACACATGGATGCTTTCAACACAAACGATGCAGAATGCTAACATTTGTTTTAGCAAGCAATTTCAAAGAATGGCATTGCAAATGGTTTTACAATATAGTAAAAGTCAATGCAAAAAAAAAAAAAAAAGAAACATGCAGCTTGGCCGAAAATAGTGTTTCATGCTGCAATTTTCATGCGTTGCAGTTTCTCTGTAAACACAGCAATAACTTCGTCGACACTGACTTGCATCCAGTAAACGGACATAAGAGCTAGGCCATTAAGCTGCCCTTCAGCCTTCCGGTTCCTCAGCTATGTTTTTACTCTTTTCAATGTCGAGAAGCTGCGTTCTGCAGCAGCTGTACTCACTGGGAGTGTTGTCAATATCTTGAGGAGTGCTTAAACGTTCGGGAAGATGGCTTTGTCGCATTCAGCTAAAGCATCTGTCACAAAGCGGGGAAGTTACTCTTCTTGCATGGCTTGCCATTTAGTTTTCCAGATTTCCCATTCATCTTTTTAGTGTTAGGGTATGTGCTGTTGTCATATCTCTGAGGTAAAAATTGAAGGCTGGCTGCACAAATTCAAGTTTGCCCTTGAAGGCATGCTTTGGCAACCCAAGTTGCAGACTTTGCAGTGTTTTCTGATAGTTTGCAAGGGGCTGTTTGATGGAAGTTTTCAGGTAATCTATATATGGAATGAACGTGGCTCACCTGTAGTACGCTTCCGCAGAGCTACAAGCGTAGTTTGCCCGGTATCTCTTGTGTTCCTACCACCTGTGGAATCTTGCACTTCACTCTGAACTCTGCCGCTCTATCTTGACATAAAGAAAATATTTTGTGGAATTTTGCCTCTGGGGGCGGTAGTTCCCATCTCTTCTGGTTTAGTCAGTGCCAGGTCAACCTGCTCGAAGGCGATGCTCATGTCAGTGGATGTGGGCTCTGCAGATGCACAGACAAGTGATATGGGAGGCCTAGGAATGTCTCACTAACAGTGAGGCATATAAGAAAGTTGGGCAAACACATTTGCTGATGGAGGCCCTGAGCAGTGGACGCTCCTTCTTTGTCAGAGAAGGTGACTGTGAGCGAACTATCTCAGAAAGTGCCTCTCCAAACAATGCGACTGAATCATGACATTCCACCCACCTTGTCTCGCAATATCGGCGCAGCCGGCATAAAAACTTTGGAGGCGCTTCTGGATTTTTTTCCAGGACCATTGTCCTTTTGGGTGACAGCGGAAAGAAAGTTCATATTTCACTAATCGTGCCAAAGGCCCATAGAATGTCTTGGACAGCTGAGGTATTGCTCAAACAAAGGTTCAGGGAGTGCGATGAGTGAGCTATGAGTGTACAAAGCCGTTGGAAAGTCGTTCCAGATGAGCGCCTGCGTGCCGTTGAGTGCCCCCCCCCCCCCCCCTCACCACCACTGCTTCATCCTATCCTTTGCCTTTCATCACGTTCAAGTGCAGGCCAAGATTCAGCAGCTCCCTTTTCAGTGTGTCAGCCAGGCTAGAAGCACCGACGTTGTCAACAAGTACGAAGCTAAGGAAATCTTCCCGAATGCTCAAAGAAGTGGGATAGACATAGCGTACGCACAGTGAGAATTGCTCAGTTTGGGACACATCCATTGTTTCATCAACCAGCACCGGAAAACATCCAGCCTCATTTGTCTAAAGTTTTATCTTGTGTAAGTTTGCCAATTATCGAAATAATTTCGTTTTGAATGGACGGGCTGGAGTAAGAAGCGTTGCTGCCTGTGGTGCGAATGGGATTGGTCAAATTGATGTGTCCTCCATTCGGTCTATAACGTAAGAGTGCCCTGAAGTTGCCGTTGTTTTGTAGAGGTTCCTCGAAAAAAGACTCCCCGAATCCTTGTCACCTCCCAGCATGAGGTCTTTGCAGCCGTACAGTATAACTGTCTTGATAATCACGCCAACTTTGCCTTGTCTTCGAGTTTACCCTATGCTTGCTGATTAAGCTGTACATGGGCACTGCTTGATTTTCCTCTGGCGACTGTTGACAAAGAATGCGGCATCAACCGTTGCCGTCTTGTGATATTCAGTCCGTACATGATTCTCAAATGTCTCAGTTGCATCCTTTCACTTTGTAAACAGAACTGTTACACGAGGTTCCTACATGACTGGTAGGAGCTTTTACCTGCTCCGCTCTTACGACAAAAAAGTATGCAGGTTTTGCAGAACGCCCCCTTTCGCACATGAGAAAATGCAAGCCATGCGTATCGCTGCAGCCAGTGAGACTGAAACGTGCGCCTTCTCCTGTTTTTGGCTATCATGATTACAAACTTGTAGCTTGGAGGTGCATCCATACGTTAGAGTATGCCCATTCTCTGATGTCATTGGGTATGCGAGTGTTATTGACAAACATTCTAATATCATTATGACAAAGAGGGCTAACAGTTTCCACACCGTCCTCACAGTCGTGCATTCTCTCGGCATCCAAGTCTGTAGGTGCTGTGACGTTTTTGGAGGTAGCTTCTGCACGTGCAATATAGCTGTTGTTGCCATCACGATTCCTGTTTGGATCAGCTTCCAACATTTTTTGGTTTCAGCTCCGATTTCTATCTTCTCAAAAAGGTCAATCATGTCTTTGAGAAACATGGTAGTCTCCTCGTACATGTTTTCATTGAAGTGGCTGATGGCCAGCTTTGTTGTCCTCGACGACATCAATTTAAACCACTTGAAAACGGACTCAACAAACCAAGCCGTCGTCAGGGAATCTTCGCTACAAATTTTCTCGTCCTTCGTTTCCACAAGCATTCGCAATGCGGCAGCAGTGTCAATGTTAAACAAGCTGAAGGCAAATCCCACCTTCATTTTTTCATAATGTCCTGGTTGTACGCATGTTGCTTTCAAGTGGGGTGCCAGTTTAAGCTCTGCGCTGGCATCCACCTCCACAAGGCGCTCAATTGGTGTGATTGAAACCACGCGTCCAGGGAGCTTTAGTTTGTCGACAAGGTCTGCTGGCAACGTAATCACTTGCCCACGAGTAAGATGGCTACTTACTTGCCATGTCTCTTTCTTTATCGTACACATCTCGTCACCACCCTCTATTTATGAGCGCTAAAAAGAAACAGCTCCGACTTTCTCAGAGTAAGTAACGACTTTTGGCAAATAAATTTTGTAAAATCTACGGGCTGAGCGAGAAAACAGAGATCTTGCAAAAATATATTTCTCACACGTTGCAGTAAAATTTTCGCAAAACAATTAGTAAATTGCGAACGCTAAGGATTTCGCCGTAAATATTGTGTGCGAGAAAGCGTGGCCGATAATGTCATGCCGCTTTTTTTTTGTCTAACTTAGGCATCAGTATCGAGCCTTAGCTTCATCTAAGAGTTCGAATGGCAAATATACGCGAAAGGGTTTAGTAGTGATCGACTTACCTCACAAAGCCTCCCGTCCTGGCAATCGAAGTTCTTTCTCCCGATACGATGGAGCCATATCGCTCGCCGTTTGACGTTTTCCTTTCCATGAGGAACAGCAAAAAGCTTGTCACCCTTGGCAATGCTGTTCGAGCATCCAACAGCGCAACAAGTTGGCATCTGGCTGCAGCCGATGGCGTCTTTCAAACTGCAAAAAGCTATAAGAAGCCTGTGCTCACGTACAGCGCGCAGGTGCGGCGGTGTTTCTACGCCCGATAATGGCGTCGTTTTCCGGCGCCAGACCAAGAGGCAGAGGGGTCATCGGGAAAAACTGGTCACGTGTCGGACCAGGTCCAATCGGGGAGCACAAAAGGGCGAAGAAGAGAGGAGAGACGCAGAGGGCGGGGAGGACATTCTCCCTTTCGCTTTTGGACAATGGTTTGCGCTACCTTTGAAAAATAGAGGGACCTTAGTTTCGCTACTGGAACTGAAACAACTTACTCCAATCTAATCTGCACCTTCTCTCCAATTTATACGAGTCCGAAAATTGCCTGCGCTTTGGAACCGCCTATTCAACCTTAACCACATTTGCGGGTTTTGTAACAGCCTCTCACCCATCAGAGGGTTCAAATGGAGTGTCATTGTCATTATGAAAGGGCGACGGAGCAGATTATTTCTTGCGAGTGCACTTTTGATGGTGTCTGCAAAGGCCTACGTAGCGGTTCATTGGCAAAAGTGATCTCCATTGTGTTCTACAGAAGCCAGGGACTCTACACAGCATTTATGACACAATTTTATTGTGTCGATGTGGCCAGAATCCTAAAGGAAAACAATACAAAACAAACTATGGTTTGTGATCCTGTGCCTCAGACTTCAGCAGGGAATTCGAAAATGGAAATTTTAAATGGGAATTTGACCTTTGTTTTTCCTTCTAATGTGAAACATAAAAAGGTGAAACTGACAGCGATAGTGTTCCTAATAAATAACTTATCTCTAAACAACTTCTGTTTAGGCACTAACTGTTACGTGCACTCCACGTCTCCAAGGCACCGGGTGCAGCACATAGGAAAACGAACCAAATGCTAGCGCGCCGAGTTAACATCAGATTTTATTTTCAGAACAATACAGGGAATCAGCATTACGCCAAGCACGCTCTGGGCACTTGCGTGCGGGTGCACAGCTAAATGAGGCGGCGGCGCCAGCTATCAGAAACACCTTCAGTGAGGACGCGCGGGGCTGCTGGCTTCATACGTTACACTTCATACGTTACACTAACGTTAGTGTCGACTGTGCACCAAATTTAATGTTACGGATCACCAATGCTTGTTTCACTTACACCAGCTACATTTGATACAGGTGAGACATTGTCTCAACAGGCTAAACAGCTGAAGATGGCATCTAACTGCAACCACTGGTTCCAGCAGTTGCAAAGGGCATGCGTGAAACGGCCAGTCGCACAAGTGGTAAAAAAAACTCGAGGATCGAAACTCGCCCTCATGTCATAATGCCAGATATGTTTGTGCACTGGTCTCGACAAGGCACTTCAGTGGGACTCTACCCGTTACAGGATCTGATACAGTTCCACGAGTAGGCAACATTATCATTGGATGTCCAGGCTCAGTTATTGATGCACTGTTACCTCTAGGTGCTGCATAGACTAGACTAAAACTTCATGTGAAGCTTGCCAAGCCTGTGGAAAACGAGACCGATGACTTGTGGGCGATGGTGAATGACTGGTCCGGGACGTTGAAGGTGGATTATGAGATGTACAAGTAGTGAAATGTGACTGGTGTGCAGAAACAAGTTCAGCTTTACACCATCTGGGCTGCTGCAAGTCTATTATTGTGAGGAGCTTCACATTGGTGCTGCATTCTTTCTGCCTCTTAGCGCCTCGAAATGGTGAACACGAGCACACGTACAGCATTTCCTGCAATAGCTTGTTCACATATCCTACATGGCAAACAACTACGGCTCACTGCTTTGTAGCTTGGCTCGCAGTGTCTTCCGTTTCCACTTGAGCTCTCCAGATCATGTGGTAGCCTGCTCATGGCCTGGGTTCTGATTTTGGTGGAGAGCTGCATTCTGGAAATAAGCACCTTTTTTAAACCTCTGAAGAAAATCTGGTTGCCTCAGTTATCTGGTTGCCTCAAAATCTGGTTGCCTCAGGCCAAGGATTTTGGGGCAAGCCTGTGGTAGGCACTAGGTGCTAGTATGGGATGACAATTTTTTCCATGTCCTTGAGCAGAGTCCTTTAAGTTACGGTCACCATACATGCGTATGCTTGAGCACGTAAGATCATTTGCACTTTGAAGCAATCCAGTCATGACTACAGTGAACATAAGCCTATCTGGAAGTAGCCACTTGCAATTTGGTGCATAATTTTGCAGGCATCAATGGCTCCCCGTGCCCATTGTGAACATTGGTGGCATGGTTTAGCATACCTATGAGAACTTCTGATTAGTTAGGGTGTATGTCAATTGCATATGCATACATAACCGAATGAGGCATTTCAGCATAAAATGAAATATTTGGAAATTAACACAAGGCTGAAAGAGTGCAGTTCTCACAAGCTGCCCTTGCTTCAGATAGTCATTAGCAAGAAATAGGGAGAGCAGGATTAGCTGCTCTTTCAGATTGAAAATGCGGTTCAAATCTGTTTGCTTTGACATGTCAGTAGAAGCAAAGGGAAAGGGCTGTATCTACCCCATTTTTAGACCATATATCGACAGTAATCTGTAATCATTACATGCACATATATGGTCCATGTGACAATTTTAAAGGAAAAAAGCTGGGCTAACTCTTCCATTGGCCACCAGCAGCTTGCCATCACCTCCCTCCGCTTACAGGTGCTCATGAGTACTGGCGCCCGTTTCACCCGCTTTCGCAGACCATGGCATGCACTCTTCTTGGCCTGAGCAGTGAGCTTTTTTTTTCAGCACTGCATAGAATATGACGGCATATACAGTGCAGTCCACTTATAACGATATCGAGGAAACCTGAAAATATGATCGTTGTAACCGATAATCGTTATATCTGGACTGCCGTAAAGAAATCGTCACCGGACGTACCTTTCGTAGCTCCGGGCTCGAATTCGCTTTTTCCATCAATGAACAGATGCTGTAGATAAACAGCTATAAAAAAAAAAGAACTTTATTTCTCACTCAGACTGCGTATTAGGGTTCGGTGCGCTGAAAAAGTCCGAAATCTGCTGTTGCTTCCGCGGAAGCTTGAGTTTAACAAGCGCGGTTCGCATAGCTTCCAGCTGCTGTGCATACTCTGGCGGCATCCCTTTGGTGTGCATGAAGTCAACCAGAGAGTCTGACATCAGTGCACTTTGCGTGGTCATCGACGGGGTCGGAGAAGCGCCGTCAACCTCGTCGTCACCGTCGCACAGCGCTGGCGTCTGTCGAGACAGCACATCCGCGACGATTGCCTCATCGGTGAGTTCATCACAGAACGAAGCAGCACTGTCTGCTGTCAGGAAGTCCTCAACCGACGCGACACACCCGCTGTCTGCGTCACCAGTAGTTACGTGCTCCCAGAGCTCAGCGAGATCCGCGGTGCAGGTCTCGCCAGTCTCGCTGTCATTAGGCGGGGGAGGCTGGTCCTGTTGCACAAAGCCTGCCTTCTTGAAGCAGTTTGAATGATGCTCTGCTTCACCTCGTACCACGCGCCGTAAACAAAGCGCACAGCCTTTAGAAGGCTAATCTTCAAGTCAGGGGGCCCGTCTGCATTGCCTGATGTACCCGGAGCCGAGCGGTCAATTGTTAGCACCAGCCACTCAAGCGTGCGCCGCCGGTACAACGCTTTGAAATTTGCAATCACGCCAGCGTCCAGCGGCTGCAAGCCTGCTGTCGTGTTCGGCGCCAGGAACATCAATTCAATTGACGTCAGCTTCGGGCTCACGGTGTGTGCGCTGCAGTTATCCAGCAACAAAACGACCTTCCGCCCCTGGCTTTCGATGACACCGTCCATCTCGAGCAGCCACTCCTTGAACAAGTCGCGCGTCATCCAGGCCTTCTTGTTGCTGCGATAGCGGACTGGGATGTGCTGATTCCTGAAGCAGACTGGCTTCTTGGATCGCCAATTATGCCTAATTACGAAGGGCTTGAGCCGATGGCTGCCGTCCATATTGACGCAGAGCAATACGGTCACTCGAACTTTGGAGTGCTTCCCGCCGGGACACGGATCGCCTCTCAGAGCATGCGTCTTCGATGGTGTCATTTGAAAATAAAGGGCAGTCTCGTCGCAGTTGTAGACATCGTTATCCGAAAAGCGCTCCATAAGTGCGGGCAGGTTGGTCTGCAGCCAATGCTGCTTTGCCTGTGAGTCCAGAGAAGCCGCTTCCCCCACCACGTTCTTGTAAACAATTCCGTGCCGCTCTTTGAACCTTTGGATCCAGCCGCCTCCGGGTTCGAAATTTTGGCCGACCAAGTAGAAATGCCAAGTTTTTCACCTTCGTGGCAAGTATTGGTCCACTGATCGGCACATTCTGGGAGCGGATTGTAAGGAAACACTGGTAGAGCGCCTCTTCGACATCCGCGTACGAAGGCTTCCGAACCCTCTTCCGCTCGTCGGCATGGCCACTGGTTCCAGCCTTCAAAAGCGCGGCGCTGCCGGCCTTCAGAATTGTCGGTATCGTCGACTGGGTGAGCTCATATTTTTTTACAAGGGCGCTCACCTTGAAACCTTGTCGTGAGTCTTGCAGAATTTTCAACTTTGTGTCAAGCGACACGGCCTTGCGTTTTGTCGACGGCACCATCTTAGCTGAGGCTGCTCCGCTCTTCGGTTGCTCGCGCGATCGCCGAGAAGGAGAGACTGGCGCCGGGCGGGCGGGATTGCTACTGTGCAGCTTTGCTTGACATCTTACATTGGCGTTTAGCTTTCACTGAAATGGGTTTTGTTGTTAAATGGGATTATTTTATGCCGATTTGTGTCTCAAAATAAAAGTAAATTTTTGTAGTTTATCACCATTATTTCTACAGAGCACAGTGTCATCTGCAGACTGCAAATTGCCAAGATTGTCCATTGATTTCAATTCCTTGTTCCCAGTGCAGTCATTCAAAGATACAAAACATGCTGTGAACAATGTAGGAGACAATGTATCTCCTTGCCTGACGCCTCTCTCAATTGAAATCTTTTTGCTTGGATCCATGATTATAGCTGTTGGCCAATGTGAATGTAAATCTCTGGTAGTCTTTGGCGATGCAAAGCCTCTAGTTTCAGTGGTACTCACATTGAATCAAATGCCTTTTTGCAGCCCACAAAAACCACATTAATGGGGTTCTTATACACGGCGGGTTTCTCTGTTACGAGACCGAAAGCGTGGCAGTAATCTATTGTTCTGTACCCTTTTCTGAAGAAAACATGCTTTCGAGGTTGATTAAAGTCAAGTGTTTGTTATCGTGTTCAAAATTACTCACGTGAGTAATTTCTATGCAGTACTGCAAGTAGGCCGACCGGTCTACAATCCTTACACATTTTATGTCTCCTTTGTTGTGCGTCAAGGTAATATTAGCATGTATCCTGCCTACAAACACATTTTGGACCTTGAAATATTATTTTAGTACAGTGGCACAAGTTGATAAATCGATGCAATGTTCTGTTATGCTGTCATCTCTAGCTTCTTTTCTTCAGGAATGCTGGGGATGAAAATTCCTTTGCAGGTCAGCCACCAGCAAGATGTTACTGTTATTAACATGTGCATCACACTAAAAAGACAATACATACAAGATGCATCACAACAGATAAAAACACTTTAACCTACATGTAGTCAGCTTCATGATGAAATGTACTGGAAAGTAAAAACACCCTTGATTAGCTATCATGCCGTACAGTTTTAACAAGCAGGACATCACACATGCGGAAAGTCCTGCGTAAGATAAGCAGAGTTAATTCATTTTCCCACAAACAGTACACATTTTCACATAACAGCACCCAAAATTACTTCCAGCTACTTACTTTTTGCAAAGTGCCATGCATCGGAATTGTGCTCTATGCTCAGCCTGCACATTCGCATGCACTTCTTTATGCCAGGGTGCGTATCTGTTGTCAGTGAACTAACAGCTACATTTCTAGCTTTCCGTTGCACATTTCCTTTTCTGAGGCTGAATGTCTCTATTGCATTGCTTTTCAGGACTTCTGGAAAAGGCAAACATTTCAAACATTTTGATTCAGTATAATCACGGCCGGTAATAGTACCTACATCACGATTTTTAAACACTTACCTCCCAAACAGTACTTGAACAAAGTGTTCAATTTTGCAAATTTTAAGCTCCCTGAAGATATAGGTCATGTACTTAGCACAAAATCTGGGCGAGTCTCATCTGCCGTCACCAGCCAAATCCAGTTGCCCTCAGATGTTTTGGATAATGTGCTGTTCGTGATCCCTTAACTCCAAATAAAATTAGCCTGTTTGAATGCGCAAGTTGTCAAAGAATGCGCAATGTATACGTGCCAGAGCATCATCATTTGACAACCCTTCAGCAGGCCTTTACAGCACAAGTAACACATCATTTGATTCTATCCAGAGTGGTTTCTTGATGGCACATGGCAACAGTGTGGCTGAAATAATACCGCTGGCAAATTGAGCATTGCCGGCAAATGAGTGCTAGTTTCCAACCTCTTACGCTGTTTTCAAGAAAAAAAAAAGATAGGTCGCTCAAGTTGTATAATGGCTCCCATATATATCCAATCCGTAGAGAGGGACCCCACAGCACTCCGTACATCTCGTTCGCAACACGTCACTGCATTTTTGTCTTTTTCTTTTTTGCTGCATTAAAGCTCCCACTTGGCATGCTCGAAAAGATTGATCTTCCCTCCATACCCAGGTCAAAAAAGGGCCGCTGCCTTTCTACAGGAATGCCTCGTGGAAAAGAAAAGGCAAAGAAAAAAAAAAGAGCCTGGCCTGTGCGGCACCGCAGGACAGTGAAAGCATAAGCTGGAGGAGCGACCTTCTTAGAGGCCATTTTAAACGCTTGAGGAAACTAGTGCAAGTAGAGTTGGTAGGTATCCCCTGCACCATAACTCATCATTTCGCCAAGCAGGGAAGTACCCACTATGCCATAATTACTGCGTTATGACATGCAAATCTGTATAACTGCACATCTTAGAGAGTCTCTTGGTGAGTTCTTTTAGGTCGCCTTGGCAGAAAATTTCAGACACTGGCAGCTTACCCTCTGTCTTGCTGTGAACATAAAAGCATTGTTCTCGCCATTTCCAAGTGCCCCAATGGCTTCCTTTTCTCTCATAGCTACTGAAAAGGTAACCAATGACTTTGCAGTTGCTTTTCAGATATTCAGTACCAATCAAATAAGTGTTAGGCTTTCATACATGCCTTGCGAGGGAATAGCTATGAGAAGGTCTTAATAATAATAAGAATCTTATACTAATAACACATAATTACTAGTTCATAGGAAGCACCTTGTTCACTTTCCAGTCAGTTTTTAAGCTTATCGGGTAGCCTTTTTGTACGCTTGGCACAACCCAGGCCTTCGGCTTACTGTTTTTTTTTTTTTTTGGTGGTTTTCGTATTGCTGTGGGCACATGGCGACTGCCAGGTATATGCTTGTGCTGCCGTCAGGGGTAGTGTCAACTACCCATGTGTAGCGAAAGCTTCGAAACTAGAGGGAATTAGGCGAGACAAGCGGTTAAGATAAAAATGCTTGAGACCTTTGTGTCGGAGCACTTCAGCTTGTCACCATGCTTCTGTCCTCAGAGACAAGTTACTTAACACTATACACATGAGCTGACTTGTATAGAAGCTTTCCTTTTTGATAGTTAGATTTCTTGTGTGTGTCTGTCCGGGAGGCACAACCACATTTATTAGCGTTGAATTTCGTGGACGTGCATCTGACAAATCTATTACTGAACATTGTGGCCTTTTTGACAAGTTCGAGTCTTTTATTGATGACATGGTTGACAGGCGTTTTTTTATTGACAATCTATGTGCATCTCATGTGTGGGCATTGTTAGGCCCCATTCCTGAGAAATTAGAACCAGTTGTCTGAAGCTGAAGCCCTGAAAACGGCTGACATTGCAAGGCCTAGAGTGCATGTAGAAAGGGCTATACAGTGTGGTAAAATACCGTGAGAAATACTGCCGCATATTGATCAGCCTTTTACAGTAGCATGTGGCATGACAAACTTGTGTCCACCAATATTGGCGGATGATAAATCTTTGTGGTGAGGGACCGTTTTTGTTTTGGTGCTGAATCCGAATCATAAACAAATGGCATGCTGTGTACGAGGGCCTTGGATTGATTTCAGCCTTTTAGGGTGTTGTTAAAGCCCAGTAAACTGAAGATACAAAGCAAGACAAGCAAGGAATACTTGAACAACTGACTTTATTTTTCCGCGCACATTTCTGTGTGGCGAAGCGAATGCTGGAAGAGTTTCTCCAGGCTTAGTTGTATCCTGCTATAGTCAGGGTAAGATAGTTTTCTGGTGATAAATTCATTATAAAGTATGTACACAATAGTGCACAGTTTTACACTAAGCACTAAGTATACGTCATTCGCCCCCCTTTCTTATGATATGCGTTATTGTAGCTGCGGCATGGCTTTGCCATTTTTGCACACAACTTTACCTCTTGCTTATGTCTGCAAGTTTGGGAAGCACTTTCCTAAAATACACATATTGCAACCTGTCCAGCAGTTCACGCATGTGCTGTGCATCTTTTGTCACTGGGATCACCAAGCTTTCTACCTTAGAATGCACTACTAAGTGGCACAGGTCAAGGTGTAAAAGCAAGAGGCCCAGCTGAATTTGCGAGTAATAAGCGTGCTTAAGCTTCAATGCATAGTTCTGTCCATCTTCGACTATGTATGTCAGTTTTTTTTCTCGTACCAACTCGGCGATGCTCTGCTCTTTCCCCAACACGGGGCACTTAGCCTCAGCAAGTATTTTCTTGTTACCCTGAATTACACACCGTCAGGACTGTAGCCCAACCATGGACAACTACGAGCCTCAGCCTGCTAAATGTAGCATTTTGCAGTTTTTCATACTCGTGGAGTGCACGAGGTTCATCTTCTTTACCATAAGCTGTTGCTTTGTTGACAGCAGAAGAGTGATTTTGATAGATTCTTTTATTTTTGCTGCCCATGTGTGACTTTCTGTTTCTGGAAAAGTGTACAACTCTCTGAATAGGCTAGCAGTTATCGTTTTCTTTCTTTCATGTTGCCACAGTCTGCATTGCTCATCCAGTGTGCTTTCACACGTGTTTTGCTCTGTCGTCAGGTGCGCACACCTCATTCCCATAAAATTCTCTTTTTTGTTGATTGATTTGTGGGGTTTCAATCAATCAGTGGTACTTTATTTTCATGACATAATATAATGAACATACAATGATTATTTGGACCGATAGCCTAGAGTGGCTAGTGGCCGGTGCAGTAAAGAATGTACAGGACAGCTTTGAGGGAAGAAACAAAAACGATCATATAAATACAGCCAATCTATGTATACATCTTTCTTGTAAACAGGCATAAAAGAACACAATGAAAATCAAATCAAACAGACACATAGGCTCACATGTCTTGACTCGATAGAAAAGATGACTTGCATGCTACGCTGAAATTGCATGCAGTTTTGACCTCTAGGAGGACAGTGTTCCATATTTTTGTTCCATTAAATTCTGTTAGTCTTTCTCCACAAACATCTTTAAATGATGACAATCAACTCTGAACCATAAAAACGTGCACTGTTTTCCCTGGTTCTGTGCTGTTAACAGAACCTCCTGTTACTTTGCCTGCCTTGTAGCCAAAGAATTGCTGCAAATGTATTTCATCAAGCATCAGCGTGACATTTCTTTCGTGCAACATCAGTAGGCTGGCCCTTGTTCTCATGTACCGTAAAAACCCTTCTTGGTTTTTTGTTCCTTCAAAGAACTGGCATCATGGACGGCAGATACACGTTGGATTGTTGAAGGGTGAGACAATAGTATACTACCTCTGCTTCGCAAAAAGTTATAACTATAGAGAGAAATAGTTTAATATACAGCTGAGAGAACTGATAGTTCAGCTGAATGCCTTTTGCTTCTGCTCATCAGGAGCCGGCACTTTTCCCTGAGAAACGTTACTACTTCTACTCTTTCATCCTCCAGCAGGTCTTCCCCAAAAATATCTTTGAGGAGCGAAAGAAACCCATGCTTTTACACTGCATTCACTTTTTCATCTTGTAGATGTTCACTTCCAAAAGAGTACTCTTGAACGGTGTCCAGAAGTTGCACTAGCACACGCATGTTGTGGGCTACTTCTTGAATGGCAAGCTGTTCATCTGACGAAAGGCGAGCGCCTGAGGCACGCGGACATACCCGATGATATGATTACAGATGAAGTAAGCTTCGGAGCTTCTTCCATCGTTGCTTTAATGTGAGCGAAGATGGCATGGCCGTCGGCATTCACAACTGACTAATACGCTTTTGCTTGTAGCAGATGCAGGCGAGACTTTATGTCGCCCAAGTATGTTAACTTGTTTTCATCCAACTCCTTCTTGTGTGCCAGCACGGACTGCTCGATAGCTTTCTGAAGTTGCTCATCTTCTTTTCGTTTTTGTTCATTTCTGGTTCTTCTCTTGATTGGTGAGTATCCTACAGGTAGTTGGGGCTGCCAGGAAAAATTGTAGGCGCAGCATCGTGCGTGAGTCGCATCAATTTCATCTTAACTTCATTGGTGCGACTGTGACAGTCGCCTGAATTTCCGGAATTTCGATAACTTCCGCCTCATGTCCACCGATTTCGACTGATTGCACTACTGGCAAATTTACACATGATGTCTCCTCCCTTTTCCGGTACATCAGCTTCCCTTCGGCCTCAGCTATCTGCTGTTTTAGTAGAGCTACCATTGCTTCATGCTCTCGCTCCCGTTCTTTTTGGGCATCTTCAAATAACCTCAGCACCTCCTTTCCTGACAGCTTTCTACTCTTCGCTATCGCCGCCAAACGCTCCCAATCCATCTTCGCAACCCCCGACGATCATTCGTGACTGGGCCTGGAGATGTTAATCCTGGCAGAGGCTCGCCAATTATTGTCACGAGTTTGCGTGTGAGGATCCCGGGAGCGCTTGCTCCGATGGATTGAGAGAGAGTGACGGAGGCGAGAGGCGTGAAGCGTTAACAAAAAAAACAAAAGACGTTACTTTATACAACGAACATCAAAACATTAAAAATAAGCAAAACACCAATTCGCACACAGAGAAAACCTAAATGTTACCCAGTTAACCTAAACAGCCTAATTACAAATCCTCCGCGTTGAGCGCAGTTCCCACAGGAGTCACTCAACCATGGGCCTCGCGTTTACGTGCGCGTCAGCTGCCCGCCGCTCAAAGTGTATTTGGACTCTTACGTTGCATCCGACGCGGTGCGTTTCAGAGTCGATGCTCTCTTGTTGTGTCGTGTCCCGTAGCTGTCGTCGAAGGTGCTGCTGGTGGTGGCCGCCGCTCACGCAAGGTCCGCCCTTGCCCGCCGCCTTGCTTCGCCTATGACGTGGCGGATCACCGCTTAGGCCTAGCCCAGCCTAGGCCTCCTCATATGTGATGCTCGGTCCCCAACCAAGACCGGCCCTCTGCAGCGATTCTTCTGCCGGTCGTCCCGTTCTGCCGGCGAAGGTGGAGCGCTGTGGAAACGCCGGGAACTGCTGAAGTTCGGCTGCTGCCACTCCGAAGTCCGTGCTCGATCGTCAGCCAGATCGACGGCACCCCGGAGCCCGACGCCTTCGTCTCCTCGTCACCAGACCGTAGCTGGCCAGACACCCTTCGTCGACCGGTGCCGCGCAGAGAATGCCACCTCAGCCTTCCCGATCACCGATCTCTCCTCGTGTCGCGTGCCGCGAGCCCGCTCTCAACCAACTGTGGGCATCGACGTGTCCACGGCGCGTGCTTTGCCGCGCCACTTCGCCGATCTCTCAGTATCGTCTGCTAGCCTGTGTTTGTGGGGCCCCCTTACTCATGACACAAGAGAAAGTGCAATGTTGTCCGCCTTTTCGCGTATCACCTTGCCGTCTACGTTGGCGCCAGCTGCTGTTACTTCGCGAAATTACGTCAGCAGGATCTCTTCCAGCTTCACGTGGGTAGCCGTCTTTGCCTGCTTGACATTTGCGCCGAAGTGCTGGGCATTCTTCAACACGACGTCTCGCTGCCCAACAATGGTGCAGAGCGTCGACGGCGCTATGCCTAACTCCTTCGCCAAGTCTGCGCGTTTCTTCTTAGGGTTTTCATCGACCTTCCTCAGTATTTCAATTTTCTCCTTAAAGGAAAGGGCTTTCCACTTCCGAGACATTTCAACGAACGTTTCGGTCTCCCGGTACAAGCAGCAACTCTCAAAAGCCATGCACACGGATTACGCAGCGGCGACACGAAAGCGACGAGAACCAAACAACGAGAGACTATGCGCGCGCCCGCACCACGACCACATGAAGACGCGCGGCGTGGCAATCAAAAAGAAAAAAAAACACACAATAGCCAATGATCTGTCAGGAAAGGGCTGACGTACCAAACTTGTCAGGCACATGACCCGGTCTGGAAACGAGATGGGAGCACTGGATGGGAGGGCCCGCTGCCATGCCGCGTACCTCGTCGCTACTCTCCTCCTCGCAGGCTCGTTTCCCGAGCAAGCGTGCCCAAGCTTCAGAGGTTTTCCCTTTCTCGTCGGTGGGGCGTAGTGCAGCCGTTTCCACGGGGAGGAGGCGAGGAGAGATTTCAGCGCTTCGCGCTGCTGGGGGGCTCGGGCAGCTCAGGAGGTGAAGGCAGTCGAGGTGGAGAAAAAAACCGCCGGCAGCCGCGGTGGCCTCTCCGACCAGTCGCTCCGCTCGCGTGCAGCGGTCACTCGCGCGTTCGTATCATCCGAATTGGCTGGGGAAACTGTTCGTATAACACCGAATTACGGCGCATTTTAAACAACGTAGTCCGTCCGACACAACCTCAAAATTCGTATCATCGTGAAATTCGTATCAACCGTAATCGTATCATCGAGATTCTACTGTATTTTGTCATTGTGCAGAGACATTCCTCTTTGAAGTGACGTTCACATACCTGCACAAAAGACATAAATTCAGTTGGTTTCATTGTAAATTGTGGTGCGTCTGCGCACATGTAACAGAAGTAAGCAGTGAAACGCAAGAAAAAAGAGAAACGGGACAGTTCAGGCACCGCTATTATAAAACGCGGCGCCCTATTCTATATCTGAAAGAGTGCAGCAACACAGTGCGTTCCAAACAAAATTGCGCTGTTGCGTGCAACTAAGCAATATGGTACCACAACTACAGTCTGATAAAGATTTTCTCACGTTAGACCAGCACTTCGAGAGAGCAAAAGGCAACTACATGACAGCAAGCCATGTGCACGTAAAATTGGTACATAACCCCATGATAGGTCTGTTCGATTCAGAAAAGGCTCCTAGCTGCTCGCACGATGTGCGCATGCTGCGGTCAGGCCTCATCTACACGATTGCCGAAGCCAAGTGTTCTGGTGATTATTTGCTGGGGGACTCAGTGGAGATAACCAAGTGCCTTGGTAGTTTTCCACGTTTCATTTGGAGTTCTGTATGTCATCTGTATAAATGTCAGAAAGTAAGACTATGCAAAGAACATGTTTATTTTCTTTTTTCATACGCGGTAACGAACCGCTCCAGAAGAGTCATTTTTTCCGAATGACGGGCCACCCTGTTCATTTCTATATCATCCAGTTTTTGCAGGAGCTGGAGCAATGGTGGCTCTTTCGGCCTGCATGGCTGCCCTTGCTGCTCCACTTCCTTGTCCGGTTCTTGACCCTCGGGGCTATCTTCTACGGGGGTTGCATCTTAAGGGCCCCGATTCTGGTTCCCTGCAGCAAATATATTAAGCGACAATTAAACTTTCAGACTTCCCTGGATGATGAGACTTACCTATCCTCGTCTGGTGCAATCCTGCGGCCCTGTGTGTACGTGACAACAGGATTCACGTGGTGTTGCTTTTCTATGAATTCAGACAGGTCTTTAAAAAATGCAAATAGGACCAAATCTTTAGTACTCATACATGTAAGTTGGCAGACTCACTCATGAGTTCACTCACTAAAACTCGGACCAATCAGTGACTTTGAGTGAGCCCATCCCAGCAAAAGAATTCATCAGTTTGAGCACGAGCGAGTGAGCTTGGCTACATAAACGACATGCCCGTTCGCCCTATATTAGAGCACGCTTCATGTGTCATGGCATCCATACAAAGTGAGTGACATAAATAAAATTGTGTCTGTTGAAGGGAAAGCTGGTCATTTCATTTTCCGTTGCTACGACCATGATTTTTCATCCTCATCTGCAATGACATTTCTGAAGTTACATCCATTATGCAAACAGACATGATATCGACTCCTTGAAACTTTTGTGCTCATCTGTTCACTCATCATGCCATTATCTAATGATAACTACATTGTGTACAATGCCGCTTTTCCAACTATACGTGGTCACATTCCTAACTTGAAGCCATTTTTTGGCCGCACTAACATGCTAAAATTCAGTTTTTTTCCCCACAGTTACTGAACACTGGTATGATCTACCTGGTATGGTTCGTGAAATAACTGATTTTTTAGAGGCACTTATTTGATGTTACTATTCTATTTCTTTCATTGTGATATCTGGTTTTGTTGGCACACTTGTTCTGATATTAGTGTTTAAATTCTTGCATATTTATGTACCCCACTCCTGCAACAGCCCTCACTTGGGCTGCAGTATATGGAAATGAATAAATCTTGCATTGATATTAGGCACTAGGTATGACGCATGATCCCTGCATGGGCTGATGCATTTAAATGACGTAGGGACAATGGACACTGGACAATGCGACTAGTCAACGAAGGTCCACACATGGCTTAATTGCGAAAACCATAACCACATATGAGAGTGCCAGTTAATTGTCTACAATGGTTGCAAAGCGAATGACAGGTCAGGACGTATTACCGGCACCTGAAGCTCCAACTTAGACAGTGGTGTACGCTTGGGCATTTATAATGCTTTTGCATAAGGTGATTTTAGGTGATCTGCTATGTGCAGTGCAAAAAGATGAAGGGAGACAGAAGAGCACTACTTGAGTTTAGATTGCACTCAACCTGCCCGAGTGCACACATACACACGCAAATCCCACGAGATGAAAGTCACGTGTTAGCATAAGTATGCAGTGGTGAACGATGGTAACGAAAAAGGCACTATCACAACTAACTCTTCGAAGCTGCACTCCACAGCTGCGCTGCCCGACTTTTTGTTGTTGTCGCGAGCCCTCTTGTAGGCTCTTTCCACTTGTTGGTTACTTGCACCACACTCAGGCAGCACTCAAATTCCTCATTTAGCATATCGGTGAGAAACAAGAACAGCTGATTTTTGTTTCTACATGCAGGAGTGAACAATGCGATACGCGTGTACACATTATCACCAACACGAATTCATATTAAGCCTCACCTCAATCCTCCTTTCTTGCCAATGTTTCCAAAATGTTCTTTATACTTGTCTCTCGGGAATCTTGTCATTCTCGTCCTCCACAGAGCATCCTCTGGAGCTCTCTGCGTAGCCTGCTCAGGCACTTCCGAAGGCTGCTTGTGCAAGCTGCGTGCAGGATACACCGTCGACGCGTAGACGGTGCCCAGGCTGCCCGACGCACACATCACGCGCGCTTTTGTCCCATTTGCAAAAACAAAGGAAAGTGCTATCATCACGTGCGCACGTGTACAGATAAACATATAAAGCAATTAGCTCTCGTTTTTACACAATTACCTGCTGTGTTGTAGAGCTCGGCATCCCTGTCCATCACAGTGATGCCAAGTTCATCCACGAAGGGGAATATTTTCGTCGGGAAGCCGTCAGTGTTCACAAACACTGCCATAGCGTTGTCGTCGGGCTGGAAAGAAAAGAAGCGACCCGTTCTTTAAGTTAACAGAACAGGTATTACTAAACAGAGCTAAACTAAATATGAATTGCTAGGTGGCTAACACAGCACAGAACAGAAAACAACAGGACAATGATGAACGGTGCATATAGCACCTGAATATGACAAACACAGCCATTATACCACTCATGTGGGCATATGCACTTGTCTGACCTATTGATGGCAGCTGTGTGTATGGTTAGGCTATAGTATGTGCATGGTCATGTTCCTCATGAAACCTAAAGGCACCGGCGCAACCAGACGACACAGGAAGAGAGACAAGGACACACAAGCGCCGACTAACAACTAGCTGCAGTTGTTAGTCCGCGCTCGTGTGTCCTTGTCTCTCTTACTGTGTCGTCTGGTTGCGCCGGTGCCTTTAGGTTTTCAAGAATGTACCAACTCGCCCAACAAGAGGTTTTGATCATGTTCCTCATTGGCCATGAGGGCCACCACTGGAGAGGTCGGCGGTACGATCGTTTTGACGTCGTATATAGGACGCCCTTTCCTGCCTTGCTGGCTGTGTTGTGTAACCCTCTAGGGAAACATTTGGGTTTCAAATCTCGCATTCTAAGGGTTTTGTCGTGTTCAATCTCGGCATGCTAAGTTCGTTATTGGTATGTGAACCGTATTCAAACACCTAGGCATTTTGACTGGATCAGCAGTGGTGGCTTGTGCGCAATGAACTGACAATGTAATATGTGTGGCAATGTAACATGCGATGCCACAGTGCCAGACGTATTTGTGGTCAAACCTGTAAGCTGTGCAGAAAGCTGAGTGAGATTTGGCTTTTAAAGGTGATAAGTGGGACAAAGTGCCATGTAATAGCATCAAAATGATGTGCAAAGCCTAAAGGGTCATAAAATACTTGCTTTTGTTCGCGCTTTTTTCTTTCATTAATGAATCCTTCATATGCATTTGCTTTCAGACAACTGAAAGAGTACCTGAACACACTGTTGTTTTCTCTAACCCAGGATATATATTGTGGGCACCTAAAAGGCTCCTCTTCGTCATCTGTACATAATCATCATCACAAGGGCTTCTTCTTCATCGGGTGTGGGTAATCATCTGTAGTCTGTTCGGTGCTTTGGGCGCGGCCGGTTCGCTGCATCATCGAGGCCTAATAAATACACCGTGACAACCGCATCCTCACAAGTGGTGGAGAGTGCTTTTCGGTCCTCTACCATCCCGATCTCACTCCTGGAGCTCCGATCAGGCCGCCGATTGTGCCATTTGTCTGCCGTCATGTCGCACGACGCGCCAGCCCATCCTTCTACTTCCGCCCTCTCGGCCCCGACTGCTGTATCCCCTCCCTATGTGATTGTCAACGGGCACCAGCGCGACCCCCACCTGTTCGCTGGACTCCGTGGAGAGGACGTTCAGGATTGGCTAGATGACTATGACCGGGTGAGCGCAGCCAACCGTTGGGACGAGCCGCTCAAGCTAAGCCATGTGTCCTTTTACCTTATGGGAGTAGCCAAGACTTGGTTTTGCAACCATGAAATCGATTTTCCAGACTGGCAGAGCTTCAAGCAAAAGCTTGGACAAGTCTTTGGTACACCGGCCGTTCGATCTGCGCTCGTTAAGAAGATGCTCGACACTCGTCGACAACAACTCGGCGAGTCCTACACCTCCTACATCGAGGATGTCCTCGCCCCTTGTCGATGTGTGAACACAGCCATGACCGAATCAGAAAAAGTTCGACACATACTCAAGGGCATCGGTGCTGTCGCGTTCAATGCGTTGGCCATCCACAATCCCAACAGCGTCGCCGATATTATCGCTACGTGCCAGCGTCTTGACGAACTTGAGTCTGTTCGTCTGCAACCATACACAAGTGATAACATCACCGCCACTGACCCCTCATTGCGTACGCTGATCCGCTCAATCATACAGGAAGAACTACAGCTTCTTGGCTTCGCCGTAAGCCCTCTGCCTCAGCATGCCTCCAGTGCCACTTTGCGAGACATCGTAAAGGAAGAGCTGGCGTCTATGGCTGGCACCGGCTACACGGAACCTGTACACCCTAGGCCCCAGTCAACGTACGCTCAAGTTGCCGCAGTTTCGCCAGTCGTTGTACAACCAATGCCTCCTACACCGACGCAGGCCCACATGGCTTCTATTTCTACCGGCGCACCTCGCCCACAATCTTATCCGCAGTGGCACCCGACACGTCCCATATGTTATTACTGCGGATATCGGGGCCATATTTCACTCTTTTGCCGTAAGCGTCAGCAGGACGAGCGTCGCGGATACGACGTATTCGAACGGGACGACTTTTCTGTGCGAACCTCCGTCCAACGCCGTCCCTGTTCTCCCCCTCCCGCCCGCTCTGGTTCGCCAAATGCAGCGTCTGACACGGGCCCGAACTACCGTCCCGCCAGACGTCGTTCTCCGTCACCACTTGGTTGTTCTACGTCGCCACTACGACCACTCTCCCACTTCTCCGATCGCCATCAGGAAAACTAAGTCATGCAGCTTTTGGAGGAAAAGCTGCATCTAACGACAGGACGGAAATTCCTCCAGCGCGCCCGTGCAATGTGATTTTGGTTGTGGTCGAAGGTATTAGAGTCGAAGCTTTGATTGACACTGGTGCTTCTGTATCGGTTATCCACGGTGATTTGTGTACAAGTCTGCGAAAAGTTTTTCATGGAATATTTTCATGGAACAATATTTTTTTCATGGAAATATGGAACACTGCTGCCCTTGCGATTCTGACATACACTGCTTGGAATGTACAGTACAAGCTCATGGGGGTCCCTGCAAGCCGAAGTTTGCAGAATAGGCGCAGCCAAAGTAAACCTTATTGTCTTTAAGAGACACTAAAGCGAATAAAAATTTGTTAATTTTAGTGAGAGATTCCACTCACGCACTAAAGTGCGCCAAATGTAACTTACTGTGCCATTCTGATAAAATCGGCGAAAATTGCACCAACTGTACCAAAGAGTCTCGAATGCCCCAGAAATGTTCAGGCCCGTGTGCCGTGCGATGTCAGGGCACGTTAAAGAACCCCAGGTGGTCGAAATTTCCGGAGCCCTCCACTACGGCGTCTCTCATAATTGGAGCTGGTTTTGGGACGTTAAACCACACATAGCATCGAATGCCCCAGAGAAGCTGCTGTACATGCCCCAAAAAGGCAGTGTATAGGTATTCCTGAGTGTTTGTACCCTGAAAGTTTTTGGAATCAGATTTTTTTCTTGCATTCCGTCAAATAAAACTCCTAAGAAGCACAAAATTCTGCAGTGATTTCGTCATTCGCAGCTGCAGTTGTGGGGGGTGGGGAGGGAGTATGAAATCACAAGGAAAATGCCGAAAAATCTCGCAGAGACATTCTTTTTGGCTGCTACACGTTGCTGATGAGCTAACGAAAAAAAAAAAAAGGAAACTTATCTGTCATGAAGAAAATGGCAGAGTTTGTTGAGCAGGCACTATTAATAATGCTTGGTAATGCAGTCTGCTGATCATTCCCATTGTTTGCTGATAGAACGCATATCCTCACGTAAGGTGCTATTACTGTTCAGCAGCACATTTCATTCATTGTTCCACGCAGAGTCTGAGAAATGTGACTTCGGAGGTACTTGTTGATGAATTAACAGCTTGCATTGTAGCATTGGCTGTGGGCACGGAGGAAGCATATATATGATGTGAAACTCCGGGCCCACGCCAGCACATGTGACAGTCGTGTTGGTGTCACTTTGGGAGACAAGGAGAGCATAGCTTCGCACTTGCTGTCGTGGATCAGGGGACTAGAGTTGCTCTATATGGCTCCATAGAGAGCAACTCCATGGCAGACTAGGGTGCCTCGGTGCATGCTACTGCGTACGTGATGGTGACACGTCTGGCAGCACTGCCACACACTATGTTGGATCATGCAGAGGCACAATATATGGTATACACATCAAAATTACTGTCAGAGTCTGCTGAATCAGGTCTTTCATGCTACTTTTGCCGTTATACACGTACGTCTGTTACATTTACACCTCACTACAAAAGTTGCGGTACCTGCGTCAAGTACCTTGACACAATATGGTGGTGCAGTGCGCAATGGGTGTCGCCACCCTGTTCCCAGAGGAGGCGATGTTGACATTGAGGCACCCTATGGCGGCGGACTTAGGCGCAGCACACCTGGTGCAACGCAAGAAACTCCTCTCCCCAAAACTGGAGAGGGACGTGCGCGCCCATGGTGTCTGGTGGCATTGGCCGTCAGAGGCTCGTCTCCATGCAATAAAGGAACCCGTCATTTGGACCGGTTCCTTTATTGCACGGAGACGACTACGACGCCTGTTCTCGGATAATGTCACGCAATGATGCGCCACTAAGGCTGACTGGGAAACACGGAAGGTTATTGCAATCCCATCGCCTGCAGCTCTTTGCGTATGAGCGCGCGTATAAGTGCCCGTGGATCCTGGTCCACTGCAGGATGAACTTCGTCAATGTCAGGCGGTAGGCGAACAGATTCCAGCTCGTCGATGCGCTGGCAAGTGGTCACGACGTCAGCGACATTAGTCGGATTCTTGGCGGCGAGGGAATTGAAGACGACTGGTCCGATATACCTTTTAGGATGTGGCTCACCCTGTCCGACTCTGACATTGAGGAACTGACACGTCGGCAGAGCGCAAGGACATCCTCGATGTACGAGGTATACGACTCAGCCAGGTGTTGTTTGCGAGCTTCGAGGCTTTTCTTGGCCAGCATTGACCAGACGGCCGGTGTGCTGAACACCTGGTGAAGCTGCTCTTTGAAGCGGTCCCAGTCAGTGAAATCAACCTTAACCAACGTCTTCACCACACCGGTGAGGTAGAAGGAGACATGGGCGAGCTTGAGAGGATTATCCCACCGATATGCCGAACTTACTCTCGTAATCGTCGAGCCAGTCTTCGACATCCTCGCCTCGCATACCAGTGAAGAGATGGGGGTCGCAGTGGTGGCTGTTGATAATCAAGGAATGAAGGGCTTTGGATGTCGGGGCGGCGGCCGGAAAGGCGTCGAGCTGCTGGTCCTGCAACATGGTGGCTGACAGCGGGCGCAAGCGGCGACCAGAACGAAGCTCCAGCGAGAAGACTTTGCGGGTAGAGGACAGGGGATCGTAGATTCACCTCCACCACGTATGAGACCTAGGTTTGGATGACGTCTATTCTCCTCATAGGCCGGCAGGTAACCCGATGATGCCAACGCGATGGGCACAAACCGACGATGATGATCACACACCAACGATGAAGAAGATATGCAGAACCCATGGTGATGATGGTAAAATACAGATGATGATCACATGCTTAATAAACGTCCACACAAGGATGATGTGGGCTAGCAGATTGAACTTGCAAATTCAAAATGAAAGCTCATGATAGATACTAGGCATCCCCTTTCGTATCTCACTATCCCAGAGACATGTTATGTTGCTTCATATTAAAACACTGCTTGTGCTACCAGAACCATGCTGTGCACTGTGGCCTTCCTGTTACAAGTGGTCACTGCACTTTATGACATCGTCCTTGACATGGGCTACAGCAACCGCGTGAGCCGCAAAGTGCTCCTTGCATCAGTTACACACAAAATGAAATTATACTGCACGGATTTGTGTATTCTAGTAGAAATAGACAGCAAAAAATTTTTTCACTTTAAGATTCCTTATGTTGAGTCTATTCTAAGCGTGTGCTTACACATTTCTATTTTTAACTCTTCTCGACCAATCAGAACCAGCAGCATAACTACCTTAACGTCACATTTGCTTGCAGAAACTTGATGTATGACACTGCAGTTCTTGCAGATGCTGATTTCAGGTGCAAATAAAATATAATAGACCTTGACTTTGCCACTTTCACTTGTGCTATGATAATAGAGTTCAACATCAAGCAAACGTACATTAAAAAGGAATGTGTAATTTGCATTTCAGAACCCCTTTATTAGTGAAAAATGAAGGAAATGTCTCAGCAGGGTTATCACTCTTTTCAAGTTTGGAGGCATGTTCTACTGTTATTCTCAGGATGACACTTGTACACAAGAGGTTTGTAATATGCAGAAAAGACAACTCTATACCTGGCAACAACTTTCTGTGGCAGCACGGCCAAGGCTACGTGGGCGGGGCTTCTGCACATGTGTTGATACGCCAAGTAGCCTGTTCGCGCGTGATTTTGATTTCGGTTTTGCGAGCGCATCCATAATGAGTTTTTGAGGGTGCCAGTTTCAAGTGAACCCTGCTCCCCACCTCCTGCTTATGTGAACAGTTCTATAGCGGTATGGAAGATCTGTAACTGATTGGTTATTTATAACTTGAACTCGAAGTAACCCCCAATGTAGTATACGCTGATATGTCAGCCACTCACTCAAACATGCATACAAACGCGCACCTTGTACACAACAATCTGTAGCGTCTTTTTCTTTCCTTTTTTTTTTTTTTTTGAAAGAACATGTACTGGGGCAACTGTAGGAACGCTAAAGAATCCGTTTTGTTTGAATAAGAAGTTTTATTAAATTCTCTGGAAGTTGCAAGGAAGCTGCGCAATTATACACTTCACATGCAGGCAACAAGCCATTTCATCAATTCCACAGAATAGCTATTCTCATATCTGTGATGCAGTAACTTCAGTAACTTACACGAGGCTCTCCTGCGAGTTTGGCAGGGAACGTGTCGCCGCCGACAGATAGCTGGGTATGTCTGCCACCGTCCCACAGATGTGCACATATCGAGTTTTCAAGTCCAAGCGAGAGAGACGCACACATTGACTGGCCGTTGCCAATGATGCTGTTTTTGAGCAAAGCGGAACACTCTCATTGCAAAGCACCAAAAACACTTCCAACTGCAGAGACGGACGCGTACACTGTCGCACGCAATGCTCGGCATTCATTTTCACGAGATGCACATTCTGAATGATCGTATCAGCGGCAATAAACAACCGAAATACCAACCATGTATACCCAATCAAGCAAATGAAATGAGCCATTTATTTTACGTACTCCTAATGCTAATGCAGCATTGATTTCAAGTTTGCAGACTCGTTGAAGACGGGCGGGTCACGGCAGTGTCTAAGTGGCTATCGCGGCGTGGGTCCAACTCGCGCTGGTAGCATCGCTGGCACGTAGCACAACTCCTTTCTTCGAGATTGCATCCATACAACATATTTTGCAACACACCACTGTCTTCGCTTCGCTTTCTACGATGAATTCACGCCAGCTGAAGAACACTCCCTCATGCTGCGACGCGAACCTGCTTTAACCGAACGACGCCATCGTTATATTTAGGGTGAGGAAAGCGTGGAACAGACAGCAGAAACCAGAAAACTAAAAACAGCAAAAACGAAATTCTATTACAAGGCAACTTTTCTAAATTACAATGAAATAATCTTGAACATAAAAAGAAAAAAGTTAGGTGATCAATTTTATGTTGCGCTATGTGTCGCACAAAAGTTAACGTTCGTGGACTACATGCGCGAGTGTAGCAAAAATGTGCGTACTTCGGCTCCGTAGCTTTCGCTGTGCTGCCACAGAAAGTTGTCGCCAGGTATACAAGGTGCTATCTTGTGTGCCAGCAATGTTCGGCTGTAATACAGAGTCACTCTGTCGCAAGCAATACATCGTCGAAACTGGGCAGCCAATTAATGTTAGATTAAATGGGCACCACGCACACTCTGTCACAAGCAATACATCGGCGAAACTGGGCAACCAATTAATGTTAGATTAAGTGGGCACCGCGCGGACACCGCGAATAACCTGCCGAAGGCAGTGGCGCAACATTTTAGTATGACAGGTCACAATTTTGACGAACTGAAACTACATAATTCAGGGAAACTCCTGCTCGCCGAGGGACAAAAAATACAGGGAATCGTATCTCGTATACAAGTTAAATACTCTCCAGCCTATAGGCATAAATCTTTCAAAGGGAGCCCTTGAGTCCATTAGATACGGTGTGGGGTTAACAAAAACAACAAAAGGTTAAGGTATGCACAAGCTAACAATGTTTCTTCCTGAAAGTGTACTTTCAGGTGCGGATCCCCATTCCAGTTCGACGAGAACAATGGCGTTAAGCAGTGTCGATGAACAAGTCGCAAGGTACGATTTAAAACAGGGAATGTCGCGGGAGCCAACGTTTCGACAAGCGGACTTGTCTTCGTCAGGGCGGCAACTCACCCTGACGCCCTGACGAAGACAAGTCCGCTTGTCGAAACGTTGGCTCCCGCGACATTCCCTGTTTTAAATCGTACCTTGCAATTTGTTCATCGATTCAAGCATCCATCTTCCCCTGAGCTTCTCTTCTAGTTAAGCAGTGTAGTTATATTTTTAGCAACAAGCTTTCAGTGAAATGCACTGCAGGTGGTACGGGGTGGAGAGGGGGACACATGCCATAGAAGCAACTCCTGTTCAAAGCGGGTGTTCTTTTTTCATCCTGCTTTCTAGCGCTGTGCACGATGTATTTTTAAGATATGTACTAGGAGCGGATTCTTTGGAAGCTTTCGCTCTTGCCATTTATATTAGTCACACTAACACCTGTCACCCAACTTCCCCTACACCCTACCCCCCCTCTTCTTTTTTTGTTGTTGTTTGCACATGCTGCTCTTCTCTCTTTCTGAGGACGGGGGAGAGTGCAGTGGCACACGTAAACGAATGCTGGAGAAGGAAGTCGCCGCCCTGAGGTCCACTTGTTGAAACAGCTCTGTTGTGGAGGTAGGAGTAGCCTGTGGAAGATACGGGGTTACGCTGGTATCTAACCGCTGCCACCACTGTCGTGAAAGGGGTGAGCTGGTGGAGGATACAGGGTGACGTTGGTATTCCACTGAGATGCCACCAATGTTGTGAAAGGGGGCACCAGCGGAAGGTACGGGGTCCGTTGGTATCGCACCACTGCCTGCAACGTACTGAAGTCAAGCTAGTGGGACGTGGCTAGCGGGCAGGCAGGATCTCCATTGATGAAACAGTGTGCAGAATAGCAACACTTCACTGTTTCAATTCCCCATCCCCTCCCTGTGCCAACCTGTTGAGGTGTCTTTGAATGAGACAGTAACAGCACGGCACTCTTCTCTTCTTTTCCTCTCATAGCCACTCACACAGGGAAGGTAGGCCATGAGCGTTTGGAAAACAGAACTACTTTATAGTAAATGGTTGAAGTGGTTGGGTACAGAGCCAGCCAGCATGACCCAGTCGGCCGGGGCGACTGCCTGCTAACAAAAGGGCTGCATGGCCTTAAACAGCGTTTCGTTCTACTGTTCAGTGTCCAGTAGCAGATCGCTGGGAAGACGCCGGCCGCTGTGTCTCTGCGGGCACTCCTGGCTTGCACAGGTGGGGGATGACAGAATTCTCCAAAAGTCGGGGAGCAAGAGCCCATTCCCATGCGGCGTCTCCGGTTCAACACGCTGTCAGCTTCTGGTGATGGGGTGCCAAGGTCCGCCGAAATGTGGAAAACTCTACCCTCCCGCTGTGACGAAGGGGGTCGACGAAATGGCCGTAGTTCTGGCACAACAGCTCATGCGACATTGTCTGTTCTAAATCATATTTTGCGATCTCTTTAGCTACCTAATGTTAGACATACTGACAAGTTCGAGTGGGTTACTGTCATTAGTTGCGACATAAGTCAATCGGTATTGCTCCTGTCTTTTAGGCGAGCTCGAAAACCAGTTGTAAGTTTCACGTATAAGAAACTCAATATTCGAGTTTGCACTGGTCACCTCACTGCAAGCCAAGTGCAATGAGTGGCATGTGCACTTCGCGAGAATTAAATGAGGGTTCTCTGCCTTCATCAACGAGTACAGCAAATGGTGCTTACCACACCTAGCACTGGCACCGTTGGTACCAATACTAACACACTGTCACATGCTCAACTTGCACAAGTCCAGAACGGACTTCAGCACCAAAAAGATGCCATTCGCGGATGCATCGGTTATAGAAACAAGTCCCAAGAATCGCGTGGCAAAATTTTAGCTTTTTCGAGAAAAATGTTGCACAACAATACGCAGCTCTTTAGTGTAGGATTTTTCAGTGCTTTCGTCCACAATAAGGGAATATTGTTTTTGTCCAATGTCTTCAACCAGCATGTCGAAAAATGTGGGACTGAGGACCTTGGTAACAAGAGCAGTGCATTTCATACGTCCTAGGGTCATCCCATCTGCTACGCTGGACTTCCGGAAAGCGTTTTTCACAACCGAAGTCAGGTGATCAGCAGTACACAATGAACTACATGTGCATAGCTATGTGATCGCGATGTCGTCGGGTTGCATGGCCCAGGCTTGAACAACGAGTCAGTAGGTATGCTCACTGCTGCCTCCTTTGTCGCCTTCATGTTATCTGTGTGCTTCTGTCTTGTCGTGTGCACTTTGAGGTCTTGCATGTGTAGCCTCAGCTTACACTTGCAGACGTTGCAGTACGCCATATCAGAGGTATTGTTGACTAAGTGTGCACTTGATGGTGCAATCCAGTCTATAACACAAACAAAAAAGCCACGTTTAGTACATGGTGCGAGGTTCTTAGATATGCCTTGTTCGGACAAAGTATGGCCCGGTTAAATCATCCCAACATTGTTCTCTGTGACCGTGTCAGCAAACATGTAAATTTTCATCCCGCAGTTTATTCCCAAAAGTGAATTACCAAACTTCTTCGTATTTCCGCAATTGCCAAGGACCCCAAGCCAAATTACAAATCACATTCGAAAGCGTCATGTTCAGTCTTTTCAATCCAGCTACTGCACTTCTTGCCTAGTTATTTTTCCGCGTTTCAATGCCGCACTAGAAAACCAAAGTAAAGGACGCACTGAATGCGCGTCCGCACCTCTTGCGCTTGCAAGAGCAGTCTCTAGGTTCTTCAAATTACTTTGTCGATGAGCTCAACTAGCTCTAAGTACGGCCGTTGCGCACCCACGGTAACTCACAGTGTGATATCGGATTCCTCGCACCTACATCGGGCGCACAGCTGACAACACAGTGTCATGCGGCACGCGCCTCTCTTGGGCACACGACTGACAACGCAATGTCACAAGGGTGACTTTTTGTTACAGCAACTGACGTGAAATTGCTTTCTTGTCACATTGTCACTGTTGCTGTATAGTGAGAAGAATCAGTTTTACGCATTTCGAGAGTGTTGCTGGCGCGCGATAACTTTGGACCCTTACTCTGCGCACACTGGGCTGTGGCGTTGAAAAGCCGCAAACTTAAAACGTAGTGAATTTGAAACAATTGGGTATGGTTTGCTTTGCAATGTGATGCAAAACCGAGCATGAGATTTTCAGCAGTGATGCGAGTAATTAGTAATATCATTTTCTCGAAGTACGTGGGGAATGGCAAACGAAAAGTACACATGTGTCTCATTGTCCTATCCTTCCTTTTTTTTTCTTTGAAGTGACTTGGCCCGGGTTAGCTGGACCCAAGCAGTCTATATAGTTTCGGTTCACATCAGTCGAGACGCCACCTTAGATCTCTACAGCATCAGGAATATCAGTTAAAGAAACGTGATTGAGGAGACTGATGCCATTCTCTGTCTGAATTGGGGAAAGCAAAACTTTAAAAGATTACTGCACAAGTTAAACGGCAATAAACTAATAATTGTGCTGTCGTTTTTGGCAACTACTACATGACGAACACAACCCACTTGATATGCTAAAAACCATCATGAAAGCATAAGTTTCGATATCAACACAATGAGTACCAGCTTCTGTGATGCTATGGGCAAGCACCAAAATGCACCTTTGAGCTCGGGGTCTTCTTTCCATTCCTTTTTATGCTTGCTCGCATACTTGGCCCATTTCCCCATGGCTTGATATTCATCTCAGAGGGGAATCCGACTGTCACAAACGAGTGCTTAATAAGGCACGTGGCCGCTTTACGGCGTGAAATTACGGCACCAATGCTTTTCCCCCATCAAGCGTGCACACACCAGAAAACAAGCATCAAAAGACGACGCAACGCAAGGTGCCAACCGCAGTCGCGCCTCCAAAGCACAGCTGGCAGCGGAACCCCTCCTCACTCCTTCGAAACGGCTGATGACGTCAAACGCCTAGAAAGGTTTCGAATGAGCACGAGGGAAGCATGATGCAATGCTGAGCAACGCCGCCGCGCTCGGAACCTGCAAGGGAAGTCTGGAGAATTCTCTAGGTTTGGCTGTGCTGCACGTCGAAGAAGTCACCGGAGGCTTCTAGAACCCGAGTGCAAGGCAATAAAAACGTGCAGCGATGGGGAGCAGTCAGTCAGTCCGTAGATGGTGAAGCTATGTTGAAGTGAGAGTCGTTCGGTCGGCCAAAGATGTGTTTGATGATGATGTGCGGTCAGTCGATCTGGAAGAACCGGGTGACGACGTCTTGTACCGGGTGAAATACTTAGTTCAGAATTAAGCCATGGCCATAAGTACGCTGTAGTGTGCCATCTACCTGTGCTTCCCTTTTTTTCGCACTGGCACGAGGATTGCCCGATTCTATTTTATTGCTTTCCTTTTGTGGACATAGTCATGTTAGTACAGTATATTGTGAAACACTCTCTACCCCCAGGCTCATCCCAATGCCTGGGGATCGGATGCATCGTGACTGAAACCCATAAGATGAAGATGAGATGATGTTGCTGGCGCAAACGTTAGTACGGCAAAGCGCGATGTAACATTAAGTGGATCGAAGATCTAAGGCTCAACCACTCAAACTACGGCGCGGAGAGGGGTGGGGAAAAAGGAGGGGGTGCGCATTTCACGCGCACATGCGCAGCTACGGTACGGCTGGCCACCATAAGCCGCAGTGATGGCTCAGTTAGCTAAAATCTAGCCTTTGAGATTCGTTTCTGCTTGATAAGAGCTGCCCTTGGAGGCCCTTAAAGCATAAAGCCCCTTGATCTTGAAAGTAGCGACACTCTTCCACACGCGCTTTCCTCCTTAATCTTCCTCGGATTTATCCCAGCCGCGGCGGCTGCATTTCGATGGAGGCGAAATGTTGAGGCTCGTGTGCTGTGCGATGTCAGTGCACGTTAAAGAACCCCAGGTGGTCGAAATTTCCGGAGCCCTCCACTACGGCGTCTCTCATAATCAGAGCTGGTTTTGGGACGTTAAACCCCATAAATCAATCAATCTTCCTCGGATTTCTTCCCTCCGCGCGCCGGAGCAGTGTGCACGGCACGCTGAACCCTCCAGTGGTGCGTTGCAACTGCATTGAGAGATAGTGTGCGCGCTTGTTTATTTGGCCCTTTGAAGCGCCAAGTAAGAATTTATCCCATGTGAAACTGGCGCAAGGATAGTATGCTTCCAGTATAACTTCGTGACAAATGTTTTTATTTCATGACGCTTCAGTTACAACAAGTGAGCGCACCGAAAGAAATGAGTACTTACCAGTGCCTGCGCGGTTTGCCTCTGCGTTGTCCGTTTGGCTGGCGGTATGGCGACGCATACAATGCAAGCAGCATAGAATATACAGAAGAATGTGTTGCATGTAAAAATAAATATGTAACGAAGAACAAATAGTTTGTTTAAAGTGAATTTCCCGGCACAGGCGGGCCGAATGCGTTTGTATCAATGACAGTGTGCAAAACACATGCTGTGTTTTCGAAAGAGCCTATACAGAATGCACTTGCCTATACTTTGTCGTGGTGAAATGCGAGCACAACACGCACGCACATACCAACACATGTGCACAAGCACATACATATACATACACTTGCGGGAACACGTACACATGAACATTCGTGCATGCATGCACGTACACACATATGCAGACACACTCAAAGCACCACGCGCATGCACATGCGACCACATGCGCACACGTACTCGCATATATACACAGTGCACAAGTGCAAATACATACACACGGGTGAACATGCACACATGGACACACGCACATAATACACATACACGTGCAAACACGCAAAAATATGCACGCAAGCACATATGACCACGCGGACACGTATGACTACATGCACATATATACATGCACATGCATGTATCTATTTATCAATGCACATGCGACTAGCACATACATACACACACATCATACACCAACACACATGCAACGAGCAACATACATACACACACTAATAGCTTCTACTAGGATAATAGGCATATACTAATGGCCTCTATTAGGCTAATAGGCCTATACTAATAGCTTTTATAAGGCTGCTAGAATTATACTAATAGCCTGTATTAGGCTAATAGGTGCATACAGGCACGCTGGGCAGCTCCTGCTTGTAGCACGACACAGCTGAGTGCAACACAAAGACAGCTGCAAACCAAACCACTTTATTAAAACCTGAAACCTATCATTCGGGAGCATCGTTGCTGCGGTAGGTGGCCGGAGCTGTGGTAACCTTCATGATGTCTGCTATCTTAACCGTCAGTATCCTGTTCATTTCCTTTTTTCGACCTCCCTTTGGGGGTAGCGCTGTATCAGGAAGTGGCTGTGGAAATCTGGAAGCCAAGTGTATGAGTAAGCCATGGTATTAAGGTTCACAAGCACACACAGAGAATAGGATAATTATTGACACTATGAAAATATTCTTCAGTAAGGGGTGCAACGACAACAAAAAAAAAAAGACCCTCGTGCTACCACTTACAACTACGCAGACATCTTGCAATATCTCACTTTCCCAGTGATTTTAAGCGCAACACAGGAAGTAATATTTGTTGGAAGAGCAGAAGAGGGCTCTTATCTGCCATCCTGGTTTTCGTGAAGTTGTTTTGAGCATACCAAGCAAATTAGATGCAAGTGAGCAAGCAAATCTTCATTAAACTACAATGAATATGTGTGCATACTATGAATACATAGAGCAAACATACCACTCAGTACAAAGAACTTCGCCTTGTCAAGCGCTGGCTTTGCGCCACCTTTAGTGCAGTTACACTGCATTCCTGTCGCACTATGGCCAGCCATGCCTGCAGTTGAGAATATGGCAACAGCGGCCTCTCGAACAAAGTGGCTGTCTGTCTTGCTGGCCATCAGCCGGTCATACAGGGCCTCCGTAATGACCACAGAGTCACCCAGGTGCACCTGAAGAAATCGCATTAAATGAGTATAAATTGCTCTGACAAAAAAAAATATTGGGAGACTGACAGTACGAAATCACTCACAGGGTGGCAAGCACACAGCTGCCTTGGCCAACTACGGGACAAAAGTTATGACTTGCCTGTCCTTCAAAGCTCTTGTAGAGATCACACTCGTCTTCCAAAGATGGTTGGTCGATTCCAGGTGTACTTTGTTGTTTTTGTGTTGACAAAGAACTTGGCAGACAACAACAGGGCCAAACGATCATGCCTAGAAAGATGGAAGTGTTTTTATACATTATCTAAACTAAAATGAGGCCAGACACAGTATGCAGTGCAAGCCACATATTAGAACAGTTAAAATAACTATTGCACAGGCCACCCTGAATGGCAGCTAATCAGTAATCGGAGAAGAATAGAAAGTGCAAGACAGGTATCTCAGTGAAGTGCCCGATATGACAAAAATTAAATCTCAAACCTGTGTCAAAAAATTTTGCTGCAGAGAGCTTTTTCCAGTGTCTCAGTTCGTGAGCGAAGGTTTTCATTTTCGCTCCACAGTGCAGCAACCTCTTGCTGGAGTGTTATCGTCTGCTTTCTTGTGCTAGCCCACGGGAAAGAGCAAATCTAATTGCTTTTTCCTGAACACTGCCTCTGCATCCTTTTGGCGCAGCTTGGCCTCTCGTTTTTGTTCTCTCTTCTCCTACACATAATAAAAAGCAAAAATATAAATAATTAGAACACCGGTAGTTTATGCACATGCAGATATCTTTAGACTTGTCTCCTGGTGGAACAGCTTGCAGCGATAAAAGCTGGCGTGACCTGAAACTAGCTGCTGTGTTTACGACACATGTGCACCTGTAATATGTATGCAGCAACACCATGCACCATCTTTTCTAGGCACACCAGCCTGAAACTCATGGTGCAATTGTTCCACTGACTACGCATGCCAGCACCAACTGAAATAAGGCCACAGCCAAGCAGTAGCTGCAAGTGATCTAGAGGCCAATTGGTGCTCATCAGAAAGCACAGGCTTACTTGTAGATGAACGTGACATTATGGCTCTGGGTGCACATGCAAAAGCTAGAAGAGAAAAAAGAAACGCATGTTACGCAGTAGAAAAAAAAATATGAAGGTGTGTGACTGCTATACTACCACGACAACAGCTTTTAATGTTTGATGATCCTGTACACTGCTAATGAACACTGTTCAGCTGCTCCTGTTGCAATATGGTCATGCATGCGAGACACAAGGCACATACGTAGTGCATGACCCTGCAATTGCCAGCGAATCGGAATTGCACGAGTCAAGTAGTGCCCGAAATAACCTGGTGCTTTCAAACAAACATTTAAAGCTTCAGTTCACCTCCTTGTTCGATTCTTGACTGGACATAGGCGCATCTTCAGAATAGGTGTATTCAGGAATCTTCGGGCACGGAAACCGTTTCTTTGTGCTCCCCGCACATGCGTCAGCCTCCTCTTTAGTGGCTGAAACAAACAGATACACGGAATGCACCTTTGTCGAGCCCAATTAAAATCGCAAAATCAAATGCTGAGCAGTAAAGCATACTTACCAAAATACTTCAGTATTTGGGCTCGGAAGTACCCGTTGTCCTCAGCACATTCGTTGTCAAACCAATGTGCTCTGTACCATTTTTTTGAGTTAAAGTCCTTAACACTCTCAGGATAGAACTTTTTTATGTTGTCGACGGACACAACGGCCTTCAACCCGTCGTCTCGATACCGGACGTAAGCGTTCATTATTGTGCTGCGGCAGTGCCTTGCTGGGACGATTAACTCTCACGACCGCACCACCACACACCTCTTTCTGACGCCATGTTGGCCATGTGCCGCTTGAGTTGATGGCGGTGATGATTGGTCAAAATGCAAGTCAAAAAAATTATTTCGGCGATACGCACATACATACGTACGCAGACCCACACAGTAAAAGCACGCTCATACACGTACGTGCATACATACATTATACATGTGCAAACACGCACGCACGAACACATGCGAAAATGTACACACGAACACATACATGCACACATGACATGCGCAAACACTTGCACATATACAGAGGAGTTCGCGCACGCTATCACAAGCTCACACATGCATATACAAATGCAGACACGCATGCACACACACACACAATTACAAAGCAGGAGTTACAGGCACTTATGAATTACATCATTTGAAAACTAGCACATGCACAAGAGCACGGTCCAATGCACAAAGTCAACAAAACATATATGCGTTCTCTACTGTACTGAATGAAGAGTCCGGGTATGCAAGGTACATTGAAATTTCCATGCAACTTCACCAACGTCTCAAGGAAAACTGTAACAGTCAACTCGCACGGAACTGTGTGCTTAGAAGGGGGACATGCTTTTCCCTGACATTTTGGAGCTACTTCTTCCGGCGCACAACATTCAGTTGTCGTCGGGGGATCCAAAATCATGCTCTTTCTCTGGCTTACTGCTGCACTGAAACGAATGGAAGCAAGAGATTTCCACAGCAAAGGAAGTTCACACCACTACAGAAAGGCAGAAACCCTTGCGAAACGCACGTTAGCAGCCGCAGGGCGACCACCGTTGGGCAGGCGCATGGCAGGCGGGGGAAACTAGAAGCGCGCGAAAACAAGTTGTGCGTCACTTTCGTGACGGCAAGGTCACATGATTGCGTGCCGCAGCCACTCAGCGTTGCAGGTGCGCTGGCTCCGCGAACATGGGGGAGAAAACAAGGAGGCTGACAGCTCTGGAGAGGGTGTTGCGCGGCGTGGTTCAAAGATTAGCACTGCTTTCCAACATCAAGGGGCTTTATTAAAGCAGGGATTAAAGCGCCGCCTATAGCAAAATATATCCAAGTTGCAGATTTTCAATAGCCCAAATATAGCCACATAGCAAACCTGCCCAAGTTGACGGCAAAAATTTTGTGTACCCCGATTTGGCTATAAATAGCCAAACCTGGCAACACTGCACGGCGCGAACTGGCGCGAAGACTCGGTAGGGTGGCTAGAACGGGGAGTTGTGACGACCGGCCTGCAGTGGCTGGCCCAAATGCACGTTCTCGCCGCGCGGTGATGCTGCCGGTGGGGCACTTTCGATGCTGATGGGCATATTTATTTGGTATTGTAAACGTTGAGATAACTTTATGAAATGGTTGACTGTTTTGATTTCACATGTAATATACAAGCGCCGACAATGCAACCGATGCAGAGAGCGGGTATTCGTAGGCAGGCACACTCGTCATGCGAAAAGTAGTGTAAGTAGTAATAACAGCAGGTTGGAACAACCCTGCTTGTGTGCATTGCAGATTACTTATACATTTTCGATTGTAATAGTACTTTAAAGAAAGCAATTAAGTGCAATTTTTCCGCAATGCGGTAGAAGATTGCAGTGAAGTGCAAGGCTGGTAGTTTGATAGAAGTTTATTGGAAACATTTCAAAGCAGAACATCATATAGTCTATGCTGTACAAAGGGGAAAGGGGGTGGGATTGTTACATGCCAAAGCCACTGCGCAATAATGAGAAGCGCCTTTGTGGAGGTCTCCGGAAATATCCAATGCTCCGGTACATTAAATAACACAGGGCTTAAATAGCCCGCTGGTTCTGCCCTTTGAGCAGAAAATGAACACTTGTAGTGGTGTAAAATCTGACAACCAGTCCTGTTAAAGCATGCTTTGTTGGGCGCGTTGGTTCAATAAGGGATACATTAGAGCACAAAAAACGATGAAAAACGGGAGAAGACGACGACAACACGAGCGCTCGTGTTGTCGTCGTCTTCTCCTGTGTTTCGTCGTTTTTTGCGCTCTAATGTATCCTTGTTAAAGCAGTTGAATGGTCCCTGCAGCCAATTAGTGGCACATTGGCTACTAGATGCAGAAAATCCCTCACTACTTTTGAGCACAGGCATGTAGTGCTAAAAGCACTAGTTAGCCTATCCTCAGCGGTTTTAATCAGGCTAAATAGATGAAGTCCCCCCATGTCCCAATTTTTGCAAGTTTCTGCTGGCAGTTTGTGCGACACAGTTTCCCGTATGACAAGGCAGGCATCCTTGCAAGCGTCACAATGAGTTGAAAAGATGCGCTTCCTGGCTACATATCAGGCGGTCATCACTGTGTTGTTCTATATAGTTCGCATGATCAATGGCAACCTCTGCTGCTTTGACAGGCAGTGTACTGTCCTCCAAATGTGATGCTTCATTTTCAGAGAGCAGATGGTCCTCAGACAGTAGGGCCTCCATAAGCCCAGGAGACACGTTTCCTCCTTTGGGGCTTTTTTCCAAGCTGTAAAAGCTTGTGTGCCTGCATATACACATGCAAACTAGATAAACTTACGCTTTGGATTACATGCTTGATATCTCAGCATACAATAAAGTATGCTGAAAATGTTTTAGCATACTTTATTATGATGATGAACTGTGCAGGAGTGAGGTGACCATTGGCTCCGCTGGCCTGCCTGTCTGACAATAACAAAGGGGCGCTCCCAACAGGTCCTGACTTAGGCGGGATGGCATCAGAAACTTGAACCGAACCTTTCTATTTAGGTATTTCGAGAGGTCCTTTGTGGAATGGATTGTAACACGCAGACCTTCTGCCGTGCTCTTGCTCAGGAAGCCAAGCCCTCTTCCGTGGGCCTCCCACTGGGTCGAGAAATACCAGCATGTTGTCAAGTGCAGTTTCTTTAGCACTACCACGCCTGAAACAACATGAAAAGTGTTTACTTCCTCTTCCTCTGTTTTGGCAGTCTTCCGTGTACTTTGGAAGGTTCGGGAAAATTGTTGGGATGGCACTCTCCTTAAGGGTAGACACATCGCGTGGTATATGGACTTGCTTTCCATTCACGACATGCACGTAGTGTCTCATGATAAACCTGCGAAAACATAAAAAGTGAGTGTAGCCTCTGTGAGGAACATATGTCCCGGATTTCCAAGCAATCACAGTGCAAGTGCTGCTACACCATTAGGCGATACACATCGAGACGCGGTTTGATGGAGGCAGAACGCAAAATGCGCCCACGTGGAGCAAGGTGCCAGTGTACGTACATAAAGAATGACCCATCGTCTGAATTAGTCCGGAGCTCCACTGCATCTCCACAGCCCGTGTCACGCCAGGCTATTAAACAAAGCCAATTCATTAACTTGTTGAAACCTCAATTTTTCTATGTTTAAACATGCATGAATTCCATACGTACCTTGGGTCAAAATGCCTTTTGCAAACTGCAGAATTCTCTTGCAGTGGCTTGTCGGTCCTAGGTATGGCACGTGCCCACTTTTCAAATTTATCCTTGCAGGCAGGTGTACGAAAGAGAGAGGGTCTTTCTCCGCAGGACTTATAGCCGCCATCGCAACCTGGCACAAAGCACCACCTTTGCGTTTTTTTTCCCCCATTGATGGCATTCTTCAGGGCATTTCAGAAAAGACGACATTCGCTGCCACCATTCAGGAAGTGCAAGAAAAACAAGCCGTACTTCACTGAGCATGAGAGCTAACTTGCGCTGCTCTGTTACCCACGAAACACGAGCACCACATGCTCACGGTTGGCAGTCGGCACATGCCAACGGCGGCCCCGTTTTTTTTTTTTCGTTTTTTTTATCTGGGGTACTTTGTTTCCTCGTTTTTTTTTAAATCTGGGATACTTCATAGCTGCACGTTCTTAACATTTGCAATTCTTCTCTTGCAGTTTACTGGTGGTGTAATATTTAATGGTAACGTCTCCTTACAATTCATCTTGGCAAGCCTCGGAAGCTATGCTTCTACTTTTATTTGTTACGCGCAGAGTTAACTGTTCAGAGAGTCCGTATTGTTCTTGCAGTTAATATATTGCAAGTAAAAGAGAAAACCACAGGAAGGCGAGATTGCCAATTCCTTAATTGTGCCCTCGCGTCATGTCGAGCTCGTTTCTTTTTCTTATTGAGTTTTAACAGAAGTGTAATGGCATGCTATGGGGTGCACGCTTCATGTGCACTGTCGGTGCTTTCATATGCAACTACTCCATCAACGCATCCCGATAATGTCCGTTGCAGTGCATTGTTCGGACATCACTAAACATTATGTCCCATAAATGTCCGCTCAACATCTTTAATCGGCTGTGGGATGTGAGAAGCTTTTTCGGACGTCCACAGGACGTTGCGTGTTGTCTGGGTACAGATGGTTAACCAGCGAAACTGAAACGTACAGCCCCAGTGTTTAGCAGCGGGTTGATCCCAACAGCACATTGAAGCCTTTCTCAGTTATTGGTTACATGTTCGTGTTAGTTAATGAGGTTAAACGCACGTTTGGCTTGGGTGTACCATAGTATTTTTTTCGCATGCCGCATGCTGTGCCTTGCATGATCACGGTCATGGAGGATTGTAATGAGCAGTTCATTCTGTTTAAAGGGCAACTCCGGCGATTTTTCATTGTCCACGGATCTTAGCGAAATTTTCAATATATGTTCTCATCGTCACTGTAATAATATATGCTAAGCCAGGCAGTTGCAAGTCGTTTAGTTTTCCTGAAAACGAATTTTAAGACTTTTTAGCGGATTCCCATGCGGGCCACCCTGTGTGTTTGACATCACTACCTCCAACGCTGCCTACCTGAGCAGGCAAGAGCAATATGGTGATCCTTCAGCGCTCCAATCACCGCTCTGAAGTTCAGAAAAGTTGGCATAACTCAATATATCGTCGGATGACATCGTTGCTTTCATTTTTCTGGCACCAGCTTCATGTTTCTGATGAAGGGGACACTTGTGGTGTCACTGCATACACTGCAAGAAGCATCTTCCTGTTTCGGTTTCAGTTCGAACAGAGCGTTCATTCAGTTATTTAAAATTATTGGTTAGTGTCTGAGCATAATGAACCACCCTGCCTGTCAGGATTTCATGAAGAAACCGCCTTGATTGCTCTTTAACTTCTGCTGAAAGTGGGCATTGGCCCTGGCAAATGCGTTCCCGCCGTTGCCATGTAGGCACAGGGTGACTAGAATTCGTAGGTGTGAGCATCGGTAGCGCAAACATGTACCCAAAGTGCACCGATGCTGCAAGGGGCGCTGTATAAAAGGCCCGCAGGGATGCCTTTTATACCCATGAGGGCGGTGAGAAGAAACGAACACTGAAGCCTTCCATAATGTAGACAAAAGTTCCCATCAGTTTTCTTTTTTCCTCAATTGTAAACAAACAATATCATTACCATATTTGTTGTTTCAGTGTCTGCAATCATATCTGATTGCTTGTATCAACTTTGAAATATGATCTGTGGGTGCCTGTGCTGGCAGTTCTTTGGGAATGTGGGCTTTATCACTGAGACATGCTGCCTTACTGTCTTCACAATGTGTGGGCAAGACACGCCTTCTGGCAACTTAACTTGGAATGCAATGAATTAGCCGCATGTCTCTGTGTGGTTCAACATCTTCCGTGGGCCGCAGCCACTTGCACGGCGTCCGTTGGCAGTCTTCTCATCGCCTTGACTTTGGCTGCCCTCTTAAGTGAGTGCCTCTTCAAGAGATAATAGAGACTCCAGGACATCCGATGAAACATTGCCTTCTTTGGGGCTCCTTGCTAAGCTATAGAAGCTTAGACACCTGGATGTGCACAAACAACAGTTGTTACATAAGCATGTCTAACTTGTGTAAAAAAGTAGCACTTCTTGCTAAGTTAACACATATACATACGTTACTAGAACAAATTGCACAGGGATAGGATGATCGTTAGCCCCACTCGCTTGTATGACAACGCCAAAACATTCTTCCAAGTGGCTTTGGCTCAGCTTTGTAATCATGTACCTGAAGCCAACTTTTTCTGTAAGGTGCTTCAGCATTGTTTGGTTGAGTTGATGGCCACTCTCAGGCCCTCAGATGTACTTTTACTAAGAAATCCAAGCCATTTGGCGTGCACCAAGAGACCGAAGAGTTTCATCAAGGGTGGCCTCACTCTTGCTTCCCCGCCTGAAATGCCAAAGAATAAATGCAGCATATTCAAAGAGACCGCTGCCCCGTCTACATCCAAAGAAAAAGGTTTAGAATTTTGAGAAAAAAAAACTATGTTAAAATCATCTCATCACTTCTCCAGGGAACCTTGACGTCATAGCTTCAATGATCTTGGCCATGAGGTCGATGAAAGCTCTTGTTGGTTCAGCATTTGAATAATTTCTTTCTATGTTCACCTTGTAAAAGGAAATTGCATGTTGAGCTTCCTTACTAAAGATGCGAAGGGCAAAGTCAACTCTCATCTTGTCGAAACTGTTGGGAAAAATATGACTTCTACTCAGCAACCTTCAGTGTTACGCAGTTATTGTCCAGCTTCCACATGGTGGAAACATGCTCCCAGAGGACCTGCAAATTTTTAAATCAAGTATGAAAAGAACCGTTGCACTTAATACCAAAAAGCGGTCATGTAAGGAAGTACAAGTGAACAACAAAGCCAGGACGTAACAAGCTTACTCAACCAAGGTGCGTGTTGAGCCCTCACTTTAGCATTGTATTTAGCACACATTTCATGAGGTATGGGAAGTCTGAAATAAAGTGCAAGGACCTGTGTTCGCCGCAGGGATGCACTACTGTGATCTGTAGTTTCTTCTGATTGAAATACACCCCAAGGCTGTGCCATCTAGAATGATTCCACGCTGTGCCATCTGTGCAGATATATATATAATAAACTAGAAGCCCATCTCCACACAGAACTGTTGTTTCCGACACAGTTTTTGTAAGCAGTCTGGACTTGACATTTCCGCTTGAAGCAAATACACTTGTAGAAAAAGGAAGCACATGACATGATTGTGTGAGGAGAATTGAAAGCAAAAAAAAGGATTACAAGTGTTCTCAGCAATTATTTGAGTCCAGCTGCCTGCTAGAGGCTGAAACATAACAATACCGTTATCTGCCTTGGTATGCGTGTCACTAGTCTCAGTAAAACGATCTAGGTCAAAGAACCCTTCAATGTGTGTTGAAGGGTTCTTTGTCCAAATGAGCAGAAACCTTCATTGTATTTGTCAAGAAGCCCCTATGACGCTTCATGCCGCCAAGTTCCGACTTCTTCTTATCACATCCAAGAAGCTTGGCACGGAACCCATATGATCCGTTAAAGCTCTGTAAAGAAAACCATGACTTACTTTCCAGTTCACATGAAAAAAAGGCATGTATTTTTGCAGACAGAATTGACTAGGTAGCACAAAGATTTTGTGTGACCTCCAGTGCTCATAGAGCCTTGGGCTCTTCATTTGGAGGAGAATACATTCCAACAGCCATTCTTTGTTATAAGAGTACCCATGGGTAGACTTTCTGCTTGACACCTCAAAGCACGCCCGCACAGCCGACTGCTGTTTTTTGGGAAGTTCTTTAAGCTGCAAAGCATGTAGCATTTTAAAGAGTCAGTTCCTTTAAAAGAAGCATGATAACTAAAGAAAAGGTTGCCTTGATTGCCATGTCGTTTTCTTGTAGGCTTCTTAAAGCAACCTGTAGCAAGTGCAACTTGTTCTTCTCTCGTAGGGTGTGCATGGCATATTTTAGCCGCTTCGTAGCAAAGCTTGTAACCTGTAGCGCCGCAGGTGAGCTTTTCAAATGTTTCTTCCCTGTTTGCGTGACAAGCAGCGGTGAGCTTGCTGTGCGGATGTATCTGAAGAATGAAAACTTCACCCAGAATACCTGCATAAACAGTTTCTTTATAAGTATGCTATAGAAAACGAATAGTAGATGCTTGTAGACACCACATGGTGACACTTAGTAGGTCTGAACGTAATGTGTTCCATGTGCTTCTGTAACGTCCTCGCGGCTCATAAGGGAACGTTTCCTTTTATAAAGCTGTACCCCTTGCTGCCGCATGCGACTTTTACGTGAAGGGCTTTCTGCAGTGTGCCTGGTGACCATGCACTTCCTTTCATAGTTTTCCTCTCCAAGGCTCGAATTTGGTCTTCAGAAAGGACACCACTGAAGGACTTCCACAGCTCGCCTCTCTCCTTCTCTGACTTGCGCCGTTGCTTTTGCTCCAAGTTGAGCCTTCTTTCCAAGTCCTGCTCTCGCTCAGATTTGGAGGATTTCGCTCTTCCTGCACCCAGGTATTTCATTTGTCATTAGCTGGGGGAAGTTTCCAAATTATAAGACGACCTTATTCGCAGCCATGTGCACACAGCCCATGCACTCACACTAATACTATAATCAGTCTACGTACATAGACTAGAAATTACTTGCAGTGTTTCCAGCTTGTCTCGGGAATAATGCAGTTTTGTTTTCTAGATTATGACCATCATTATACCTGTAGCCAAACAATACATTGCTGTGCAATATGCACATGAGCCGTCTACATCTACGTGGCCCCATGTATTTACACTACTTCAAAAGAAGGTGCACATTGTATAACAGTTCTGTAATGGCTAAATACTCAAATAACACTGACACATTACAAGTTTATCTGAGAAGCAGTGAAGACCACGAAGAGGTCAAGCTTCTGAAGCTGTCTCTGCGACTTCACTGGTGATGATAAGTCTATGGTCATGATGTCATGTACTGGTATGGACAGGTAAGCCAACGAGGTACTGATACTCTGCCCAGATATGAAACTTGACTCTTCTGACGAAGTTAAAAATGACATTTTCAGAATTTCATTGACAATGCCGATGTGAAGTGCGTGTGTACAGCACCAGGTGTGAGTAGAAAAATTAGGGAAGTTATGAGCGAAACAAGATACAAGTTTACGTGGAGTGGTAAGCAGGCAAGCTCTTCAGTTACACTAAAGTGTTGTAGCCACTCCTCTTACCAGCTGATCAAAAAGACTGCTGCACTGGTACTGTCATGCCCGGACTTCGTTCAGGTGTGTCGTGCCTTTCTGGTGCCACGTCTACAAAAAAGTAATGTAATATGCAGACATCGGACACCTTCATCTGCTTTTAATGCAGATGCAAGAACAGTTCTTACGAGGCGATGTGTCCAGATATTCTTGAGCAGCAGATGGAGCACATGCATCCAGGCTTTCCTTAGTCATGATGGCTGAAAAATGTAAAGGTATATAATTAACAAGACGGCGTGCCCATGACAACTATGCATGGACATCCAGTACCCATCACTACATTGGCGTGGTAAGCTATGCCAACTATACTTGGCGACAACTTTTCTTGATAGCACGGCGGAAGCTACAGAACCAAAGCGTATGCCTCCTGCTGCCTTAAAGATCTAGTACTTAAGTTCACTGACATTTTTTTCTCATTTGCCTTTCTAAAATAAATACTGCTTCATTTATTATGAGACCAAAACAGTTGCTTATTAGACTAAAACAGGATTATGAGACTAAATAGTAGGTAAAGTACTGTATATACCCATGTAAGGGCCGCACTTTTTTTTCTAAATTTTTGCTAGGTGCGGCCCTTACACAAATCAGGTCGATGGCAGCTGACCGAAGGTTTGTACTGTTTCCGCGACAGTAGCAGAGTGCATGAGAGTCGCAAATGTCATGCCACAAACGTTTTTATTCCATTTCACTGTCGCTTTCCTCGTCCTCGGAAGAGCTCGCCTCGTCGTCGGCGTCTTCCCAGAGGCGATCATCCTCAGTACCGTCCATGCTGTTAGAAATGCCGGTCACCTTGAAGCTTTTGGCTACTGTTTCAAAAGACACAGCATGCCACGCACTCAAAATCCATTCGCACACTTGTTGGAGCGACGCCCGCTTCAGCCGTCCTGTAGGCGTCTTCTCATGGTGGCCTCCAGCCATCCACTCCGTGTAACAACGGCGAAATTCCACTTTAAACGGACGGTTTACGCAGACGTCGAGCGGCTGCAGCACACTCGTCAGTCCACCAGGAATAACTGCCAAGTCCGTGCGAGTAGCGGTGAGCCGGTCCTTGACGCGGTCCTTGACGCTCGTGACACCGATCTGATGAAACGCACTGCGATGTCGACGACGCGCCACACAAAGCAATAATGGCACCGCCCGTCAACGGCACAGTTGGTGGAAGCGGAAAAGCTGGCAGCGTCATCTAGCTGCAGTTGAACTAACTATGCGTTTCGGCGGGACCTTTCGAATTTTTTTTCCGAAATTTTCCTCTCCAAAGTAGGGGTGCGGCCCTTATACGAGGGCGGCCCTTACACGAGTATGTTATTGTTCACCTTGCAAGAATGCTTTTCTTTTCTTTCCATTTCTAAGACAGCACCACCTTTTCAGCACACCCGTTTTGCAAGGAAACATGGTGGTCGCGACGTCAGAGTGTGGCTGCAAACGCGCTGTTTAGTTCTCCAAGAAGAATATACTCGTAATAGGACACAAAAGCGTACTACTTGCGGAGCAACATGAATGTGTGGAGGCCCCGCCTCTCTAGCCTTCGCTCGAGGTTTTCGGGCGTGGTATTCGATAAGAAGCTTAACTTTCTCTCACATCCCAGTAAAAAAATCCAGTAGCTGATGGCCCTGCGGAAATTTGGTCTATTGGCTTGTGTGCTTGTTGGTTTGTGCGTTCATTGGCTCGTTTTGTTGGCAATGGCTTAAGCCTAAATCTGCAGCCTGCACAGGCATACACAACTCTGTGCTTTGCCGATGTGCTTAGTAAATAATGTATTTCCACAGATTTGTGAAATTGTTTTACTGTAAAGCAGCAGGTGATGCGGCCGTGCCGTAGTTGCTGTTTTGTTGAGGCAGGCAAGAGGTCGAAGGGGTAGTGGCTTCCCACACTGCAGTCCTCATAATTATATCACTGTTAGCACATAAGACCACAGAAGTTGTTTCATGGTGTTTCTATAAGGAAATGTACTCCTGGCACCTGCATTCATTTTTGATTAAACAAAAGCATTCAAATAAGTAGAATATTCATATTATTTTACTTCAGAATTTTCATTTCCTCCTCAAATCACCGAGCTTTTGCGCAAGATGCTTGCGCACATCCTTCATCCTCTTTTGCTGGTCCGCTTCAGAGGCATCAGCTCCCATGTAAATTCTGAAGAGAACTGCAAGTAAAACGTAGGCAGAAAATTAAAAGCTCAGCAAAGGAAGATGTCAAAGCATGGTAGTTAGTACCTTTGCAGAGTAATACAATGGCTATATGCTAGAAAGGCACACCTGTATCTCCCACCACCCAGGCTTGAGCGTAAGAATGTGATACTGCAGCATATCAAAGGGGTCGTGGAAAGAATATGGAACTGTGCGGTTGTTTGTTCCACTGCTTCAATAGGCATTTGACATGCTGATTCCGAAACATTTTGGTGCAATATTCAGTCTACATATAATGTTCGTTTGAAATCCTAGCTTTCCTGTGCTCCCAAAACGACCACGCGACACCAAAGGCCAGCGGAGGCACTATTCAATGGCGTCACCTTAAGATATTTAAAAAACAAACATATTGTAACCTTTGTTTACTCTAAAATAACGGATTTATGTGAAAGCTAGAAAGAAAGAAACTAGTTCAATCGAGTGTGGTGCTGCTGTACGGCAACAACACTGCGGCAAAGTTTGTTTTCCAATAGCCTCCGAGGGTGCGTCAATCCCGGACCCTACGGTGGCAACTAACATGACGTCAGCTGCAGACTTGAGGAGAGTGCGCACCGTGAAACTAAACCTGTTTTTATCACTGCAAATCAATGCAGACGGTGCAACAAGACAGTATATTAGTTTGAAGGGCCAGGATTCCGATTACACTATTCATAAAGAACTTTCAGGAAATGTTTCACGACCCTTTTAAATTGTTACTGTTCTTTGATTTATGAACAGTGAAAGATTTTCAAACCTCAACATACGACTGCAGTGCATTTGGCCACTCAAGCTGCCATAGCAGTCCAGTTATACAGTAAAGTAACATATACAGTAAATTTCACTGTGCATGACAGGATAAAGTACGCATATATTGTGCTGCAAACCTTTCAATGAGTCCACTTTTTCGGGGGTCAAGGAGACCTGTCCTCTGTCTGCCCCTTAGATCTTGACTTATTCGAAACTTTCCCTGTCACACTGCGGCCTTTGAGTTCTTCAGGAGTCCAATAGAGCAGTGTTGCCATATGGCAAAGCAGAGAATACGTTGTAGCTCGGAACAATGTGCCCCAGGCCTCCTTTTCTAGCCACTTGCCGTTGCCAGCATAGATCTGCAACATCAGTTAAAACCTGTATTAGGCATTACATTGTCAACACAACATAAATATCCATCTATATTCTACAAGAAGTGTTACCACCATATAGCCTTAACTGCCATGTGCACATTTGACCACTGGCAGCTCACTCTTATTAATCTTCTGAAATGTAAGGCAACTGGTAAAATAAGCACACACAGCAATACTTTCATTCTGGGTCACTAGCACAATGAAAGATTCTTACTATAAACATCAGTCGACTTTTCACATTGTCAAGTTCTTTTCTTAAATTTCAGAAAAAGAAACAAAAAAGAAACACTGCTTCACATTGAGTAAGTACATCAATATTTGCGCTTGTGTATAATACCAATGGGACTTCCGTAGTGTTGGGGCTCCATCAACATTGTGCACATAATCAAGAATACTCTTTCCTTGCTCATCAAAAATCTATCATTGCACTTTAATGGGCACTTGATTTCTAATAAGCATGTTTCGCCGGAGGATGGAAAAATTCCATCAGGGCTTGCACAAAGCAACGGCTGCTGTGGGTGAACCAGGAGGCCCACCTGAAGTATCCTTTTTAGATAAAAATATGTTAGAGGCAGTCTCGTTGCTTACAAGTTATTACTTATCTAGCTATTCTTAATATGTCCTACGGTCCCTTTATAGATGAAGAGCATAGTGTTAATAAAACATTTTTTTATAACAATATTAGAATTTGAAGTGGATGCATAAACGTAGCAGGGTGAGTAATTGGCCTGGTTTGCAATCCATGCAAAGGACAGAAAGGCGCAACAAAAATGGGTGCTTTGCCTTTTAGTGCCTTTCTGTTCTCTGTGCACTGCGCACATCAGCGTTAAAAGACTGTAATGCACCTGTGATGAATTGTCACTTTACCTACAGGCTGCCTGTGACAAATACACAGCAGGGTATAAAGCCACACATGTGACATTATAAACATATACATTGCATTATTGAAAATTGTTATCACGAAGTAGGCCATACTAAGCTTTCCAACCAAAATGGAAGTGCTCACCTCCGTTGCTTGAATACCATGTTGCTTCTCAAACTCCTCCCTGGCCACTGGTTCCATATGCATTCCTAATATAGAACAGATACATGTAATTTGTATAACTTAGGTAAGACATTTCTAGAACATACCATACGCTGTAGCCACGGATGAGAAAAAGTTGTTCAGCAGGCTGCGCAGTATGGCTTTGGGACCTCTGCGGGTGCGCAAGATATTGTGAGCGGATGTGCTGCTCACACGCACTTTGCACTCCTTGTGCTGTCTGCGCAGACAAATATGCAATGTCAGCACAGCAAAAACAGCATACCACCAGTGTGACTATGCAATACTTCCAGAGCTATTGTTACCTTGGACAATTTGATTGGCCAGCAGTTAGAACACAGAGTTCATTAGCTGACTTGCACACAATACAAGTATTGTAATAGTCCCGCTCCTCTGGCTTGACCTCCTGTACGTAGTCCCTTCTGACTACCGAAAGCTTGGGGAACGAGCCAGTGGCTCTCGGCATATGAAGTGGCCTGTGTGGCGGTGGAAGCAGAACACTGAGCTTCTGCCTCAGCACTGACTGCTCTCGTGGCCTCTTCATGGGCCGTACATGCAATTTCAGCACGTTCTGTTTCATCCTGACTTTTTTCCATTTCCTCCAGTACCCTAGTTAATGCTCCTCAATGCCCCTAAATCTCAATGCCCCTAAAATGGTGGATCACGTAGGAAGGCAGCAGGTCTGCAGGCTGCCTGTTTCCTACAGAGGGACTGTTGTCTGGAAGCAGGAGGACAAGAAACAGCATGAAGTATTGACATACAGAAAGACATCTTCGGCTTCATGCAGTGGATTTTGAGAAGCAGGAAAAGAAAAACTGCTCATTTGCTAATATTGAACGCACAGTAAAAATTGTGCTCATAGCCTCGTGACTGACCCGCATTTATTGTAAACAATAATGTAATTTGTAGGGGATTTTTCTAACAGCAACTGGTGAAATAATTGTGTTTATACTGCATACTAGTAATGATCAATGCACGAATATCAAAAAGTTAAAGTCCTATGCATGAATATCAAAGTTCTGCATATATATATATATACATGTGTGTGTGTATATATATATATAACAGAATTAACGATGCGCCTCTTAGAGAACGACGGTTTATTAGTCAACGTTTCGGTCAGAGCCCGACCTTTCTCAAGACAAGGTTGGGCTCCGACCGAAACGTTGACTTAAACCGTCGTTCTCTAAGAGGCACATCGTCAATTCTGTTATAAACTAGTGGCAACTCAAGCTATTTTTGCATATACAGTCATATA
>CM023484.1:187472-265704 GCA_013339685.2 Hyalomma asiaticum
CTGTAACATTTATGTTCTAATAGTATTTTCCTAAGGCATCTGCCAGTTTGTCCTACATATGTGTGGCCACAAGTAAACGGAATTGAACACACCACGCCTTAAGCACAAGGCACGAAATGATGATGATGATTTGCAGGGCATTCAATGTAACTTCTGGCCACTTTATGTTTTTGCACAGACTGGACAAGTGATCCGGCACAGAAAAGAGAACGTCTACACTGACTATACTCGCGGACAACTTTCTGTGGCAATGAAGGCAAGGCTACGGGGGCGCAGCTATCACTCTTGTGTTCGTGCGCAAGTAGTCCGGCGCCTGCATACCGTGATCTGGAGAAAGTGCACACACAGATCCACAACGCCAAATGCTTGTGTCTACAAGTGGGATAACCATACACTGAATCATCTAAGATTGCTCTTTTGTCCTGTAGGATATGCACAACGCAGGCGCTCATATCGAAATGTAGCATCGTATGGTAGCTATCACACGACAAACAGGCATTATGCACGCAGGTCCCGGAGGCTAGTTCCGCGCTTCGCTGTTTGGTCCATTCGCCGACAGGTGCCGGGTGTGTTCTTGGAACGACGTTTGCTATGGCTGCTTTGGAAAGTTCTGTGCGAGTTCGTTAGTTGATAAGTATGCACACAATGTTTTATGATTAAGAATTTAGGCCTCCATATGCCTCTCAGGTGCCGAAAGCCGTTCACTTTTTCGCAAAACATCAGCGTAAGTTTGGCACTATACACAGCAGCGCAAACATGCAAGCGCTCCGGCACCGTAGCCTTCCCTTCATTGCCACAGAAAGTTGTCCGCGAGTATACCTCTCCTATTTTTCTCAAGCTCTGAGAGATGCTGTGTGTGTATAGTGTAACAGCAATTTTTTCAGCCCTGTCATTCTTGTGTGTCTCCTTCATTCTTAACAGGGCCTCTGCTACAGAGATTAACAGCTTCTGCTGGTAGGCAGACTGCACCAGATAGTGCTGTGTAGATTTACAGTTAAACCTGGACATAACGAAATTGACAAATTCCTGAAAAGCTTCGTTATAAAGAAGATTTCGTTATATGCAGGTTTGGCACGAAAATTTGAAAAAGAAACACTTACGTAAGCAAAAACGTAACAGACGGCAGAGCTTACGCAAAACATTTATTTTAGGTGAGAAAACATTTACAGCTCAGACCACTTAGAACATAAGCCCCGCCACGGTGGTCTAGTGGCTAAGGTACTCGGCTGCTGATCCGAGGGTCGCGGGATCGAATCGCGGCCGCGGCGGCTGCATTTCGATGGAGGCGAAATGTTGAGGCCCGTGTGCTGTGCGATGTCAGTGCACGTTAAAGAACCCCAGGTGGTCGAAATTTCCGGAGCCCTCCACTACGGCGTCTCTCATAATCAGAACTGGTTTTGGGACGTAAAACCCCACAAAACAACAACTTAGAACATAACCGCTTATAGTGAAGGACCGGATATAACACGTTTTTTTCTGAAAGAGCGTATGCTTGGGCATCTTGGTACTGCATTTTTACATGTGTAGCGCACAAAATAAAACACAGACGAAAAGGAAGGACGTAGACACGGCGCTGACTCCCATTTACCCTCCCATAGAACTTAATGTATACGCATACCGCTTAATGTGCAGCCCCCCCCTCCCCCCCCCGGGATGTAAGACCGGTTATAATGCGGCTGCCAGGAAATCCCGCGGACAATCCCGGTAGCGAGCAGGATTCACAAAGGAAGTGCACCGCCTGAAAAGAGTGCAGCGAATCGCCTTGGAGGAGGAAGGAGCGCAGAACGAATGAACAATAAGCGGAGGGAAGAAAAAGAAGGCTGCGGCACAGCGCATCATGTGCGCGCCCTCTGATGATAGGATTTGCGTAGTTATATGTTTTGTACTTGCGTCAGTTTGATTGTGTATGTTTGGATTTAACTTTAACAGAGTTCGCTAGCTTCCTTCATGATTAATTCATAGCAAGGGTGTGTCTCTGAATCACACAAAAATCATGACCCCTAGCAACAATGGCTCTTTGCAGTTTTCTTACCTTGGAGGCAACACTTTTGTGATTTAGCTTGCCAGATCTGGTCATGTAGTACTGCTGATAAAGCCGTTGGAAGCAAGTACTGGCTCCAGACCAAACAGTTGTGTACTCAAACTGCAGTAATGGCCGAGTGGTTAGAACAGCCACCTCCAATGGAAGAGGCAGTGGGATCACTAGTGCCACCAGTCATTATCTGGGTTTTCTAATGGGTAGAGCGGTACCCTGACCTGGTGCATGGTGATATGAGCAATCTGTCTCGTGAAGGTGGCCTCCTCATTCTATGAGCTATGCTCCCAACTAGGGCTAGAGAAATGTGCCGTTTCCTCACCTCAACCTTGCATGTCTCTCTAACTGGGTGTTGGGCATAACATGTGAAGTGCAACCAAGATTTAGAGATAAATAAGAAGGTGGTTTGATTGCTGGAATAGGGTGCTCAGAAAAACAACTGAAGCAGTTGTGAGAAACATCAGTTGGATATCGCTCGAAGCATGCAGCCTAGAGCAAAATCCACTTTGAAGGATGCTCAAGAAATATATGACAAAATGTGGGTACTTGAAACATTCATGTACTTATATAGAATGTACTTATATAGTCACAATCATCATATCAGTTTCACTCTGTGACACTGCTGCTATCAGTAGTGCACCCAGAATCTCTGCCAGGGGTGGCTGTTCAATTTTTCAGGTAGGGCCGGGCATGCGATTACACAGTTGTTGCTTGTGTAAAAAGAAAGTAAATAAAATGCCAAATAATAGTAACATCAATGATAATGATTATTTTTATTATTTTTTCGGCGTTTTGAGGAGACATTAGCACCACATTTTTCTAGGACATAGGAGCAGTTACGGAGTAGGAGGGGGGATAGGTCGGCCTCAGGGGGGGTTACAACCCGCGAAACCCCCCTGTCGGTGTGCCACTGGCTGCTATAGTGATGAGAACACTTTCCTTATTCTTACAAGTGGAGTCCAGTCAAATACCAGGGTACAAGGTGTCCAAATTTCTACAAGTATTCTCGCAAGATGCCGCAGAAACTCAAGAAAATATAGGCATGACATAATCGATCAATTGACTCATTCAGTAAATCTTATAGTTTGTGAAATCATCAAAGATCATCAAGTCTTATAGTTTATTTTCCAACTTCACATTTGGGGGCTCACCGCAAGGACAGAGCAATGACATGCAGCTTAAAGGGGCCCTGCGACACTTTTTCGGCTGCCTTCTGTAGCACCAGAGTGCATGTGGTATTGAATACTGATATGAATGCAAATGGAACGATAATAATTGGTGCACAAAAACTGAACTGTTTCGCTGCCTCACAGACATGTGGCTGGATACAATCAGTGTGCACCTCTTATACAGAGATACCGGAATTTTCTTCTCAAGGTGGCCTGCACAAATTACCTTGGCACCGCTCTTTTTATTTATTTTCGATATTGCCAGTCTCATACGAGACCAAAACAGAAGGGCGTCTGTTCTTGGATACACAATACAGTTTTCAGTTTCACGTTTATACAGCAGCATATTTGTCAGAACATGTAAGAATGGTTGGAGGCAGAAGTGCCTGTAGGGGTCTCGAGGCAAAATTCAATAAGTACATTCTGAAAAAATGGCGTTAATTGTATACAAACTCTGAGCAATCGGTACATACTTAAAGACGGCATAGAAGACAGCTCTTATCTAGTAGACAATACAACTCTAGTTGTACACAAACACAAGAGCACTGGGAACAATACACCAGAAAAATACACACTTAGGTAACTTTGAACCAGTTCCTGCATCCAGCAACAAATTCGTTTACGCGCAATTGGACTCGAACATTTATTCCACAAAAAATAACTACTAGTAAAATGACAATACAACACTAGTTGTACACAAACACAAGAGCGCTGGAAACAATACACCAGAAAAATACACACTTAGGTATCTTTGAAACAGTTACTGCACCCAGCAAAACAAAATTGTTTACGCGCAGTTGAACGCGAACATGTATTCCACAAAAATAACCGCTAGAAAAAAAAAACAAAAAAAACAGAGCTGTCATCGTGGTTACAACAGGGACAACAAACCATGTGCATCAGTGAGGGGAGGTAGTTTTTTCTTTAAGGTATGATACTGAAAACGGATTCCATTGGTATGTCAGGAACGGTTCTGTTGCACCCTTGTCGAATCTCCAACACTTTCGACTGCACCGTAACACTGACACATCACTGCACTGCACATGGTAATAGCACTGCTGCTGCCCTCGACCAGTTCTGGCACCCCTTTCCAGAAGGATGGAAGAAAAAAAAAACTGTTGATCTCCCCGAGCCAGTCCGGTTGCCTCTCTCCATTGAAGCCGGGCAGCAAACAAGTTTCATCTATTCGAGGCTATGCTTTTTAAAGCACCGCAACTAACGCTTGTGCTTATGGCACCAGGACATCCCCATGTTATATTTCTTGTGCCCAACAGCATGGCCTGGCAGGGATCGATGAGTGTAAAATGCGAATTGGCGTGTCGGGCCAGTCACAGTGCACCGCCATACTTGTCACTGTCATGTAATCAAACGTCACTTCCTGTAAGAAAATCCACCTTTGTGAGCCGCCACGGTTCAAGCAGAACTATGCAGTAGGCGGGTTCTTCATTGGAAAAAAATAATAACCACTTTACTTTTGATGCTTTCACTCTCGTTGTTACATCCCTGCGTGCCACAGTTCTAGAATAAGTAGTAAGAACAGCGTCCTCAGTTGGTGTCGCAAGACCCCTTTAAAGCTGCCTGGGAACCCATACACAAAGCAGATATGTGAAGTTGTAGACAACATATGCTATAAGCATGTGCATGCATAAATAGGTCCAGTATGTACAAAAGAAATGGCATGGAATTGTGATGAAGATGGCAATATGTACTAACACTTTAATATCCATCAATGTATGAGGTATATGTCATTACATAGTGACAAGAAGAGCTTCTTGCAAAGTGAAAGGATGCATAGGGAAGAACTAAGTGATTGTTATTTTACACAGGGTGTCAAACTGAAACACAAAATACGGGTTCAGTTCAGGTTCAGGTTTACTGTGGAACGTTTTGTTCCAGTTGAGTTCTAGTTCAGAGAAATGCCGTAAATGATAATGGTTTAAAACACTGCATTGGTTCAGGAACAGATCACAGCAAACTTTGTGTGACACTTTCTGTTGTTGCTGTTGACCTAAATGTGCTAACCTGAAACACTCCAGGTGACATTACTCCAGTTACTGAAATTGTGAGCTCACCAAGAGCAGAATCCACACAAACTCAGAATTAATGTCGCACGCTAGAGCTGTTTGCTATATACATTCTGTGTGAACACTGCACATCATATCAGCAGAAAAGGCGGTGCCTAGTAAAACACGTTGTAGGGCTAGTTGGTTCATGTTTTGATGAAAAAACGTAATCCAGCCTAGGAAAAAAGACGACACAGGAGAAAACACAAGGAAGACAGGAAAGCGGCTGACTACCAACTTATTCACCGAACAGCACACAAATATATACGGTAACGCGGCCACATGAACTTATCATTATGATTCATCAAATGCAATGCTTAGCACGTGCTGCCTCACAAGGTGACACCCTCCCTCTCCCGTGATCCTTTTTTTTTTCGGTGATTTCAGTTTGTTAAGCTGATCAAAAAGTTTCCATGAAGGTCATTCCTTGCGGTGCAATGTCACGGAGCTGTCACTGCAACATGATTTGCCTGTATTAGCGATATGAAATGCTTCAAGTACTTCACAAGCTGTTCTATCGTGATTTCTGCCCAAAATATTGATTTTATTGAAATCCGGATCGCACTTGCACTTTTTGCAATGAAGGGCCAAATTAGATCCTGTTCCTAGTGACTTGTAGTGTTCCCAGGTTCTATCCTTCAAACACATCTGGCCTACATAAACCATTCCGCACGTGATGGGTGGTCCTTATCACACTGTGCCTGCTTCTTTCTCCCAATGCGCGCACATGACCTTCCTATCTTTCTAGGAGCAGAAAATACAACAGGAACGCCAAACCTACCGGCAACATTTTTCAACCCATACGCAACACGGTGCGTATATGGAACTACTTGTGGTTGCCTTTGCTCCGGCCAATCTCGGGTGTTTCTTCTTTTTCCTTTCAGCTTCTGTAACAACGTTTCCGCAACGGCACACACAACAGCATTTGGGAACCCGGCGTTTTGCAGTCTCTCAACCTGAATTTTAAAGCTAGTCTCGACCATATGGACACAGGACTTGGTCAAAGCTGATTCTAAGCGCAGTGTACCAATAGCCCTCTTGATCGTTTTTGAGTGCGCAGACTCATATGGCAACAAATCTTTTTTTGCTCTTGGCGAATACATCCAGCATACCTGCCCTTCCAAACACGTAATATTTATGTCTAAAAATTGTAAGCAATTGTTCGTCGCCTGTTCATGGGTAAAATTAAGGCCATTCCCTAGCATTTTAAATAAACTCAAGACACTTGACACAGTAGAGCCATAGGTCAAGTTAGAATCCGTACGTAAAATCACTAAAAAAAAAATGCCGCCCGCATCTTCCCACGGGGGGAACTCGAGTAAATGCGTCGCAGAGTGATGGGGGTATCGCGTGAATGTTGCATAATTGGGTATGGTTTCGGAATGCTTAATTGTTATTTCGGCTTTATTATTCTTATTTATTGAATGAAGGAGAAGCGAAGGCAAGGAGTGTAAAGTTAAAGTGTGTCTTTATTGCTTGGTGCCGTCGTTGTATTGGACGGCACCAAGGTGGGCGCTTGCTTCCACGAGCAGCGTCCGGAGCTGCGTCTCGTTGACGACGTTTGCACGCCGCTTCTCGCTCACGTACCTGGGGTCTTAAAGCTCGCTGCTCTCGTTTCGCCGCTGCTTCTCGTGCACGAAGTTCGGAATCCGCAGTTCGGCGTTGCCGTTTCGCAGAAGCGTCGCGCTGCCCGAGTGATGGATTGAATTCCGAACGCGCGCTCCGTCGCTTATATACACACCGCCCGCGTTCGAGGGAGAGGAGTACGGGGAGAGGTCCGCACGCCCACTGCGCATGCTCGGCTTGCTGAACGCCCAGCACGAGACTAGCCGAGCATGCGCAGTGGGGGTGTTAACGGCGCCGCCGACGCCGAAGCGCGACATCGTGCGACTAAGAAATGCTCCGCATTTAAAAGTCGTCAACGTATCTAAAAATTCGCAGGACAGAGCCATTCAATAGTGGATTCTAAATCGCGGTCAATACAGGATAAAAATATGTCACACAGCACAGGGGCAACACAAGAGCCAATACAGATGCCATTTTTCTGGACGAACAACTCACTGCCAAAGGACACAATTGTGGAGCCAAGGTAGAACTCAAGGAGGGACATAAAAGTGTTTACACTGATCCCCTCTTCGTTCTGAAACGCGACGACCCCATTAAAATCAATAGATTCGCATACCGATTGAAACAGATCAGCATGCGGTACTGAGTAAAACAAATCTTCAACATCCACTGAAAACATACTTCCAATTTCTTTGTTCTCTTTTAAAAAGGCAATCACATCTGTTGAATTTTTCGTCGCAAAGGGATCGCGCAAATCAAGGGATTTCAGGTGCTCAAGCAAAAAACGGCTAACCTGATGCAACCAAGTGCCACGCTCGCTCACTATACATCTAAACGGCATGTCCAGCTTATGCGTTTTGGCGGCAAAAACACATCTAGCATCCTATGCCTAGCAACGTGTGCTTTTATATAATATTTATTAGAGTCCTGCCAAGGTAGAGCTCTCCTGGTAGGTGATCATGTTTGTTTTTGGCCCTAGATAACTGCAGTATTTATTGCAAGTGTTAATTCTAAGGAAGCTCACACCAGACCACTAAAAGCACGCTTTGAGCCTTCGTGAAAAGTTCATTCATCTTGCAGTCAGTTATGAACAGACATCTGCATACATTACAATGGAAATATTAATGCAGGAACATTTACGTCATTAAGAATAACCACTTATTGCCTAAGGACGAGCAATTCACTGCCGTGATAATCTCGTGCATCAGAAAAATTGGCTGTCCAATGGAGCCAGTACACACACTATGAAATCTGGACATTTTGTTTCAGCACTACAGTAGGATGCTCTTCAGGTCTGGTAAAAATTCTTGAGCATTATCGTGTCATATAAAAGGCTTCATTCGTTACAATAAGTTAACTGTTGATGCACCATACTTTTATCCCTATGAGACATCCACGCGTGAAAACTCCCATCTACCATACAAGCCAATGTGCTAATATTCTAAATTTAGAATATTCGCACATTTCTAAAAAAGGAAAGAGTGGCAGGTTCAGGCAGAGGCAAACCATTTCAATGTGCATAACCATGCGTTTTTGCATGTGGCACATTCATATTCACACTCAGCTTGAAGCTATGGGAACGCTTCCTGGGTCTCTTTGGAGCAGGAATACTTGAGGGCCGTCGTGCTTGCACCCGTTTTGACCCTCTCGTCATACCAGGACGCCGCCTTGAGATAGCTGTGGGCTGCACTTTTATGGAATGTCCACCCTTAGTTCTATCCCAAAGGCATTGTCCATCGCCATGAGGGCCCCAGTGCCACGTTGCTGCTGTTGCAGTCGCTTTAAACATGAAATGGCACTAGCCAGGCGCCTCCTGTATGTTTCGTTGTTCCGCTCCTTGGCACGCAATATCCAAAGTTCGGTGAAGAAGGTCTCCCAAGTTCTCATCCACTGCCTGAAATAATTGCCACTTTGTTAGATACTTTGGCTAAAACCTAAGAATTGAGCAACATGCATTTGTGGCAATATGTAGCCGTTAAGGACAACACGGTTACAGATCGATAGCAAACCAACTCGCAGGAAACTTTACTAATGAAACCATGAAGTGCAATCTCCAGCTGTAATTAAAGGGAAACGGATCCATGGGACTAATGTGTCACACTTGTCTTACTATTGCTTAACATTGATTGAAACTTATGACTGATGCTGTGTAGGAGAAAAATCATTGAATGGGGCATGTTGCTAGAGTAAAAATGCGAAAAAGTACGTTTTCTTTATTAAGGCATCCGATGTGAAAAGCGCTGCCCTGATGGAAACAAGCGTTTGTCGAAACAGCTCCAGTCACATCGCCTGTTCATCTATCTTTTCACCTCTTCAAGTCTCCATGTTTTGTTGGATTTGTGTTATTGTTTGGGTCTCCATGCTGTGTCTGTGCTACTACTACTACTACTACTATAATAATAATAATAATAATAATAATGTCACGAGTGTGTGGGAGGATCTCGGGAGCGCTTGCTCCGATGGATTGAGAGAGAGAGAGACGAAGGCGTAAAGCGTTAACAAGAACAAAGACGTTGCTTTTAAACGGGAACACCAAAACATGAAAAACATGTAAAAAACCAATTCGGACACAAAGGAAACAAACAAAAAAAAAACTAAGTGAACAACCTAGACCGCCTAACTACAAATCCTCCGCGTTGGGCGCAGTTCCAGTGGGAGTCACTCAACCACGGGCCTCGCGTTTAATAAGTCCGCGGTCGCCGCTCAAACTGTAGTGGACGCATTGCATTCGGCGCGGTGCGGTTCAGAGTGGGTGCTCTCTCGGTGTGTCGTGTCCTCGTAGCTGTCGTCGACAGATGCTACTAGTGGTGGCCGCCGCTCACGCAAGGTCCGTCCGTGTCCGCCGCCTTGCTTCTCCTGTGACGTGGCGAATCACCGCTTAGGCCTAGTAGGCCTCCTCCTAAGTGATGCTCGGTCTCCAACAAAGACCGGGCCCTCTGCAGCGATTCTTCTGCTGGTCGGCCCGTTCCGCCGGCGAAGGTGGAGCGCTGCGGGTACACCGGGAACTACTGAAGTTCGGCCGCTACCACTCCGAAGTCCGCGCTCGATTGTCAGCCAGATCGACGGTCCCCTGGAGCCCGGCGCCCTCGTCTCCTCGTCACCAGTCCGTAGCTGGCAAGACAACCTTCGTCGACCGGTGCCACGCAGAGAATGCCAGCTCAACCTTCTTCCATCACCGATCTCCTGCTCGGGTCGCGTGCCGCGAGCCCGCTGTCAACCAATTATGCACACCGACGTGTCCACGGCACGTGCTCTCCCGCGCCACTTCGCCGATCTCTCCGTTTCGCCTATTGGCCTGTGTTTTGGGCCCCTCTTACTCATGACATTGCCCCCCCCCCCCCCTTTTAAGAGATTTTTCTTAAAAAACTGCTTGCTCCTCCTCTTCTGAATTCTCCAGAACCTTGCGAAATCTTCACGTTTTCTTGTAAATAAACTTGTGATGTCTTAAATTTTGGGCTAACTGCATCTTGCTCGTTGACCAACGCGAGCGCACCACACATCACGTCACACTGACACCCTTACGCGCACATTTTGGACGCTGGTCATCACCACACACCTTTTGGTCACACCACCTACAACACTAATAAGTAATCTCTTCACAGCATGTTCACTAGCACAAAAGTTACTGTCTGTTCAGTTCGAGTTTGTGTCCGTTGAACATTGCACTACAATACACTATATCTCTATGTCACTGTCACTCCCTACACCATATCCCTACCAACACACCTATATACATAACTATACATATTCATCACTATATCACCACTAAATCCCTGCCCACACACAACTATACATACTGTACACTTCACCACAATAGCACTCTTTGGTGTACGTAACTGTAGCCGTTCTCTGCAAGGTTTCATTCTTTCAACTCATTGGCTACCAACACGAGTATTTCGCCACTATGTCTGTACACAGGCTTGAGAATGACCAGAATCTCTTTCAAAAACTAATATTCCCTAACTCCTCCTGCTTCATTTTCCTTTCTTCTTTTTCCACTATGTTATCTTTTAAATGCGAAGCATTTCTTAGCGAACTTAGGCGAGTTCGAGCGTATCTATCTATCTATCTATCTATCTATCTATCTATCTATCTATCTATCTATCTATCTATCTATCTATCTATCTATCTAGCCGCCTACAATTTTGTGCTCTCCTGGCCGTTTCGCTAATCGGATGTTTACGAAAATTGGCATGCCACATCATGACTACATGACGAACATAAATGACAGGTCATAACATGAAAATCATGATATGCATGTCATGAGCGGCATGATTTACATGCCACGGTCTTAGGGCTCTCCTGGCCGTTTCGCTAATGGGATGTATACGAAAATTGATATGGCACAACATGACTGCCTGACAAACATCAATGGCAGGTCATAACATGAAAATCATGACATGCGTGTCATGAGCGGCATGATTTACATGTCACAGTCTTGGTGCTCTCCTGGTCGTCTCGTTAATGGGATGGATGGATGGAAAAACTTTATTGAGGTCCATTAGGTCGCGCTAGTTTTCTAGCGCGAAGCGGGCCGCTCCCACTTGGGATGTATACAAAAATTGGTATGCCACAATATGACTGCATGGCGAACATGAATGACAGGTCATAACATGAAAATCATGACGTGCATGTCATGAATCACATGATTTACATGCGACAGTCTTGGTGCTCTCCTGGCCGTTTCGTTAATGGGATGTATACGAAAATTGGTATGCCACGACATGACTGCATGGCGAACATGACTGACAGGTCACAACATGAAAATCATGGTATGCATGTCAAGGGCGACATGACTTACATGCCACGCGTTTCATTAACGGGATGTATACGAAAATTTGCATGCCACAAGATGACTGCATCACGAACGTAAATGACAGGTCGTAACATGAAAAGCATAACATGCATGTCATGGGCGGCATGATTTACATGCCAGGCGTTTCGTTAATGGTATGGTAGGTCATAACATTAGAATCATGACACGCGTGTCATGACCGGCATGGTTTACATGCCATGGTCCTGGCGCTATACTACCGTTTCGTTAATGTGATGTATGGGCTCCGTCTACTGACCAGAGGGCGCTACGTAGCTCTCGTCGGACGGCTCAGTCGCGCACGGTGGAAACCGAGGCGACAGCGACGCACGCGTTCCTTCGCTGCTTTCCGGACGTGCTGCGAACCACACGAACGCTCGCGGCGTCGCCCTTCGGAACAGTTTTCCGCAGGTTTGAAGCGCGCGTCTCAAGGGAAATAAAACGAAAGTAGGTGGGGCGGGCGGTCGCTGCTGCTATAGAGTTGGAGACGCGCATCGCGTTCGCGTATTTCCCTGTCACAGTCTGCCCAATTTTGCTGCTTCTCTCCGCCAGGCAGTGCATTCTGGCGCTGATGTCGCACATGGAAAGCTCGACTGCACGGAGCCTATACGAAAATTGGTTTGGCACAACATGACTGGATGACGATCATAAATGGCAGGTCGTAACATGAAAATCGTGAGATGCATGTCGTTAGCGGCATGATCTACATGCCACTCGTTTCCTTAAAGGGATGTACACCAAAATTGCTATGGCACAACACGATTGCATGACGAACGTAAATGACAAGTCATAACGTTAGAATCATGACATGCGTGTATGAGCGGCATGGTTTACATGCCACAGTCTTGGTGCTCTTGTGGCCGTTTCGTTAACTTCATATGCACCAAACTCGATATAGCGAGACAACAATGCAAATCCATTTTACGTTCCTGATGAGTGCTTCGCATTTCCTTGATTCCCACTGCACGTGGGATCTGCCAATTTTTTTTCTGTTGGTTCTTTCTCCACTATTTCTGTACAGATGCCTTGATGCCACACCAGTCACTTTCCTTTTCCTTGACCTTTAAATCACCAAATGCTCTGTCTACCTCTTTCTCATATCTAAAAAATATACAGTACTTGCTATGAAAATCTCTCTACTCTATTTTTCTCATCTGTATGTCTTTGTCCTTGTTCGTGTTCCTATAGACGCTTTTCCGCAGCGGCGAACGGGCGCTGCCATGTTTGAACACGTGATCTAATGGCCTTCTCCTTTCTACTTCCCCTTCACCGTCGCCGACGGCCGCCCGCGTCTCGCCGTAGGCCAGGGCAACGGACGCCACACGCCACATCGCGGACGCGCCGCCGAGGAGAAGGCCATGGTGCTTCTCTTGCGGTGGCGCCATCTAGTTTTGCTTAGACAAACTAGCTGCGGAAAATCGTCTATATTCGTTTCCTTTCAAAGGCCATCATTTCATAAACCCACTTTCTTTTCTTTAGTGGCCAGAGAAAACTCTCCGCTTTAATTCTGATTTCTAGCCCATTCGGCGTCTCGCTCCGCGATCGCGTGCGCCTTCTTGCTGCTGCACTTTCTCTCAAACGCTCGCTATGACTGCTGCGTTTGTTCCCACTGCCAAATTCTTTCCCGCGTTTCTTCGCTTTGAATTTTGGACGCTTCCTCTGAACAATTTCTCTCGTGCGTCTCATTATCATTGCAAGCTCTCGAGAACGCCTGGAGCAGCCGCTGCGTTTGCCCTCTTTCAGGGCCAAACGCGCCTTCACAACCCTTTCACTCGAGCGTCTACTTTTTGCGCGCGGTCGCGAACGCTTAGGTTGTCTGCGGCGTTTCCCCATCTTATTACCGATGAAACGCTTCACCAAACTAACCATTCTCCCGCGGTTACCGGCCCTGCGCGGTCGCAAACGCCTGGAACACCTGTCGCGTTTGTTGCCTTTTCGTTCGTTTGCAACTCGCGTTCTCGGACGCGTTTTAGCGCCAAGTCCTCCGTTTTCAACTTTCTCGTCTCCCTTGTTATAGTATAAGCCCTCTTGCTTGCCAAGTGCTATGCCGCTTCGATTTGTACCGTTCCGATCGCGGACTTCACTTTCACAGTTCTCGCTTTCTAATTTGGCGGGTTCGTCACCCAGATCCCGACTTCGTGCCTCCTCCACTGTGGGGGCACGTACTACATGAACAGACCCCATCCAGTCGGCGTTTGCAGCAACCTGCCATACACTGGCGGTGGTTCTGCATTGAGTGCGCGTTTTCTTCCCCCTCTATGTGCAACAGCTCTCGGGCGCCTACGCCCGCATCATCCATCTTCGACTCCATCTCCTCTATACTTGCGGTAACCGCGTCGCAGTTCTCTGACTCTGCCGAGGCGATTTCCTCGCTCGTCTGAATTTTCTGAAGTTGGCTTACTTCCACCTCATGTTCACTAAATTCCACTGACGGCAGCGCGGGCAAACCTAGACATGATGTCTCCTCCTTATTCCGATACTTCAGCTTCCCTTCAAGCTCCTCTGTTTGTTGCTTTAGCATAGCTACGGTTCGTTCATGCTCTAGTTCGCGCTCCCGTTCAAGTTGGAGCTGGCATTCTTCAAAAAATCTTAACGCGTCTTTGCCACGTAAGTTCCTGCTCTTCGCTATCGCTGCCCATCGCTCCCAATCCATCTTCGCAACCCCCGACGATCTTTCGTGACTGGGCCTGGAGATGGTAAATCCTGGCAGGCTCGCCAATTATTTGTCACGAGTGTGTGGGAGGATCTCGGGAGCGCTTGCTCCGATGGATTGAGAGAGAGTAACGAAGGCGTTCACAAAAAACCAAGGACGTTACTTTATAAAACGAACATCAAGACATGCAAAGGACGAAAAAACATCAACCCGCACACAAAAGAAAGCTAAAGAAAAACTAACAAGTTATGTAAACAAACTAAATAGCCTAACTACAAATCCTCCGCGTTGGGCGCAGTTCCAGTGGGAGTCACCCAACCATGGGCCTCGCGTTTAAGTCCGCGGTCGCCACTCAAACTGTAGTGGACGCTCTTACATTGCATTCGGCGCGGTGCGGTTCAGAGTGGGTGCTCTCTCGGTGTGTCGTGTCCTCATAGCTGTCGTCGACAGATGCTACTAGTGGTGGCCGCCGCTCACGCAAGGTCCGTCCGTGTCCGCCGCCTTGCTTCTGTGACGTGGCGAATCACTGCTTAGGCCTAGTAGGCCTCCTAAGTGATGCTCGGTCCCCAACAAAGACCGGGCCCTCTGCAGCGATTCTTCTGCTGGTCGTCCCATTCTGCCGGCGAAGGTGGAGCGCTGCGGGTACACCGGGAACTACTGAAGTTCGGCCGCTACCACTCCGAAGTCCGCGCTCGATTGTCAGCCAGATCGACGGTCCCCTGGAGCCCGGCGCCCTCGTCTCCTCGTCACCAGTCCGTAGCTGGCAAGACAACCTTCGTCGACCGGTGCCACGCAGAGAATGCCATCTCAACCTTCTTCCATCACCGATCGCTGCTCGGGTCGCGTGCCGCGAGCCCGCTGTCAACCAATTATGCACACCGACGTGTCCACGGCGCGTGCTTTCCCGCGCCACTTCGCCGATCTCTCCGTTTCGCCTAGTGGCCTGTGTTTTGGGCCCCTCTTACTCATGACATAATAATAATAATAATAATAATAATAATAATAATAATAATAGTGGTTTTATTTTCCATCAGTACATTGGTTGATGGAAGGCATGTAACTAAGAGCAAGCAAAAAGTGATGAAAGTCTCGCACTTTTTACAGCAGGCAACAGCAGGGAGCATTGTACGTTTATAGTCATGTTAACAATAAACAAAAATTTATATAACTGCTGAAATGCATACAAATCTATAAGGAGCGAAAACGTACTAAGTTACAGGTTGTGTTGGCAACCCTTTTGCATAAGGTAAAGATAAAGCACGAACAACAAAAGATATATGGAGCTCCTAATTGTGCAGGTGCGTTCCATTTCACATTATGTCTATATGTATGAAGGGACATGATTATGTGCCATATTAACCCCTTAAGTGCTTTATTTTTTTGAAATTTTCCCGACCAAAAGTGCCTATTTTTTTAAATCCTGATTTCGAATCTGATTGTACTAAAAAGCAGCTAGTCTATGTTGAAAAAATATTTGCACTACATATTTAGCCAAATCAACACAGTGAAGTTTATTTCTGAACAATACATAGGAAACCAACTACCTGCTGCTATTTTCAGCCGTTTGGCGATTGGTTTTGTCTACCACTAGTGATATAAGTTCATCATCCAGAAACTGCTGAATATATTCCATAATGTCACCTGGCGATGACACGTTGAAAGTCTTGCCTCGAATGGCCAAAAATGGAAATCAAGGAGGCTTCACAGGAGGATTGTTCACATCAAGCAGGCTCCACTGGCGAGCACTCGCGATGTTCGCTTCAGAGCTGTCTTCATCATCACCAGAGGAGCTGCTCAATTCACCGTCATCGCTCTCTTCACTTCCGGACACAAAATAAACAACTGTATCCGAATCATCATCACTCGAAGAAGATGAGGAAAATGGAAAGATTTCGTGTTGACGTGCCAGCTATGCATGGGTCGCCGCCACCGCACGCCATCTTTTCACACAAACACCGCGCTTTTTCCGCAGTAGAAAACTAACTCGTCGAGTAAATGCTGCCACCTGGCGGACGACACGCAATCTAAGCCGTAGACGAGCGCTTCTCGTCCTGAACAATAAAGGGGAGTACCTATTCCGCTAGGACGAGCTCTGCTCGTCCAAAGCAGTGTGGGGACAGTATGGGCAGGACGAGCTCTGCTCGTCAAAAGCACTTAAGGGGTTAAGGACCTGTTGGTGTAATGCAGTGACCAATAATGTAATTGTGTAGATGATGTGTGGGGGCACAAGAACAGTGTGCATCTGTTCCACTTCTCTAGTCTAAACCATACAGTGTGATAAGTGCCAACAGTGGCTGATTCTCATGAATATTTTCGAAAGCGAATTATGTGATGCACCCTTATTTATGCTCAAAAAAGAAAAAGGACCATCAGTTCACTCTTGCAAACCAGCCATTAAATGATGAAGGATTGATGGGTCAATGCAGTCACAGCAACTAGGTTATCTGGCATGCCTGAGCCACTACGGTAATAATTTCAAATATGGCATTAAAGAAAATGTGTACGGATATAGAAGAAACTGAAACGCTGAGAAAATGTCTCGCTTGTGATGTTGTACCAACTGCCACGAAAGAACAGATGCTGCTGGAAGCAGTCCCTGCAGCGGCCCTATCCGTTACAGCCATGGTATAGTGAATAAATAGTATGCTAGAGCATTTGATGGTCACCTACTACTGACCACTACAAGTATTTTCTCTTCCGTGGCATATGTAGCAGATCCAGACAAACATGCGCCAGCTTTAGCAGAATTCTACTTTGTCTTGGCAGCAACAGCATATTCTATGAACTTATCAAGCATACCCTTAACCCTTGTGCGATTTTCATTTCCTTAAATGTGGAGACAGTACTTCGAAGGAAAATTATTCTTGAACTTTGACACTGAGATGACCATGATAGTTAAGCTTCTTAATGATGCTTTTTATTGTCGAAATTACGTGACGGTTCTCACTCAGGGTCAATGGAAACACTGGCAGGCCTGTGTTTGCTGCAGTTGTAGCATGAAAAACTGCACTGGCCGATGACAGCCCAGTGATGGGAAAACAGTGGCATATGCTTTTGTTGTAGAAGACGAGAGCTTACAGTGGAATAGGAATTGTGCTAAACTTATATTTGCTGATAAACATGAGGACAGTATATTGACGCTTACCTTAGTGTCGTCTTGTTCATCTGAATTTGAAGTAGATGGCAACATTGGCAGCTGTGTGGAAGAATCTTCTCGATTGTGCATGGCACCGTCATGGCATGTTCCAGCCTCAATGTCTTGAGGTGCATCTGCTGCCTTGGGCATTTTGCTGGCCACTTCTCCTGTTTCGCCAAATTCTTTGAAAAAATATTCCATGCCATGTCTCCAAGAGCAAGCCACCCCAGTTGGCAACGTTCACTGGCTGTCAGCACTGGGCAGTTTGGAAAAATGCCCCATATTCTTTGTGCACCAGTGCCTGATGTTTACAGAAAGCGCCAGTGTTTCCTGCTGGACATGTTCACAGTCCAGTATCGCCATCGACTTCATATACCACTGTGTCATTTTTTTTACACTAGGTACTGCATAGCAGCCATCACCAAGTGGTGTGATGTTCTTTTCAGTTCTGTCGGGCATCCTCTTCAGGAGGTTGTCGTACAATATACTCTGCAAGGCTACACGGTTGTTGGCGTGCCTCAAAATTCTCCCTTTGAAATATGTCTCCTACACCTCCGAGATCGCCTCTACCAGTGCAACAGCATTAAAAGCTTTCGTGCGTGAAAGCACAATGTCTCAATATTCTTATCGACGCTTCCGTGAAATTGTTGGTGTTGTGGCCCCCAGTCACTGTCTCATGTCGAAACAGTAGTACCCACTCCTGCTTTTTGTTCAGGAAAGTGGTCACATGCTCCACGTAAGCCTGGAAGGGCAGCGTGTTGAGATGGCTTATAGCACTTTCAAGGTTTTGTTGAGTGTCAGCATACATGATCTGAAAAAAAAATTGAGATATAACAATTAATTACACTGTTTATAATTTGTGAGTTACTGAGTGTTGGAATACATCATACCAATGACATAGTGTGTAATAATGAGGAACTCTACCTTAATTTTAGGCACTTTTGTGCACTTTGAAAGTAACCAAACGTTCAGGACAGCAAAGAACATAGGATGATATAGTGCAGAGTGCATAACAGCTCCAGAGAAAACCGCACACCTAATGCTCGATTCAATATGATGAAAATGAAAGTGGATCGGCTAAACAGACATGCTTTGTTATTACCTGTCAGAGTACGTAATGAACTGCATATTTGGCAAATGTCCACTCAGCATTGCCGATAATTGAGGTTCTCTCGATAGAACTTCTTTTAGTTGTGGTTGCTGCACAGCACAGCGAAATTATGTGTATGTAAGCGCTGTCCTGTCAGTATTCTTCGCTATTCTGTCCACGTTTCATGTGCGCTTAAAAAAGCTTTTGCTTTAAAGATGAATGTTCACCAACTAGCCCACCTCGCCGTCTTGTTGAAATTATGTGCTCTGCTGGTTCAAACTAATTCGCTCACTGTTATTACCGCTTGGAGATTAACGTAAAAGGACTGTACAGACATTTTGAAAATGGGATCACATAGAAATGACAGAAATTGTTTATACTTCATGCACCCTTTCTCAATACTCTTATCAGTAATTTGAGGTAATAATAGTGGGAGTTTGTTGTGGATGTCTTTGGCCATGGTCGCAACATTGTGGTTGTTTTTCTTTATGAATTAGCTCACACTGTTAAACGAAACTTGTGTACAGAAAACAAAAAAGCCAGAAGCAACTTTCAGGCAAGTTGCAGCTTGTAGACTGGGCAAAGACACTGAGCGCAAGGGGCTAGCTTTTGCGGTTGTTGCTGTGATGCCACAGGTGGTCAACAACTCAGCATGAGCAGTTTAAAATCAGAAACAGCAGGCTTGCAGGGCCTACTATTAAAGCAAAATTTCAGTAATATAACACTAGAAGACCGCACTGCTCAGCTAAAACCTGACAGCACAACTCTGGACCGTCCAGCGAGCCAAAGAAACCGCTCCGGGACAGCCTCAGAACCGTGTCCTTGGCAGGGGCTGTTATCCACTAAAGAGATGCTAGATGCAGATCTTACTGATTTAAATATAAAGTTTACATTCTCCTTCTTCATCATACGAAAGACACTAAGATATAGCTTGATAACAATGCCAATCACCCCAATTTTACTGTGCTGGGCCATTCAAAAAGATGCTAAGCGGTGCATTGGTAAAACAGAAATGTATAATTAGGGCTGAATTGAGGTTTGTACAGTTACCCCTGCGGACATAAGCCCCATTGTGCCAACCAGGTGACCAAAGGACAAATCCCTTAGCAACAAGTGTTTCTCACATCAGCGGTGCTGATATTCTGAGGTAGCCCGCTTGTCCTGGTGCCTACAGACATTTGGCGCAGCTTTACATTACCTACTCTACGTATAGACATGTAATTTGAAAAATTAAGAGGACCTGTATTGGCTACTGGATATTTGTCCTTGACAGCTGCCAAACTATCATGGGTTTGGTAAATATAACAGATATCACTGAAACCATCCCGACAAAGTGATTTGTCTTTATCAAAGGTGAAGGCGATGATGAAGACAATTCCCTGTTTCTTGTCCTCTTGTTGAAATGTTGCTGTAGTGACATTTCCCATTGAATGATTTCATTCATCACATCGAGCCTTCAACTTTTCTCCTACATGTCTTATGTCTTGTAAGAATAAGATGCAATTTTAATGGTGCCGATTCTTGACTGGAGATTGGTCAGCTTCTTTTTGGCTATGGTTAGCTCAAGCACATGGTAAATTGTTTTGCTGTGGTAACATTATTGGGTATTAAGCAATGCAGTTAAATTTCATGCATATGGGTCTTAATCTTGGAACTGACTGAGTGCAAGTTGAATTGTGTTATGAGCAGATTCCCTAAGTTAGTCATGATCACTGCAGCACTCTATCATTTTCAAATATTTAAGAAATGCAAGTTCTTTCATGTTTCTTAATGTTACCATTAAGAAACAGTGTAGAAATGTTTTCTACACTTGGAGCTCGTTTGCATGTTTTAAAGAGCTACACAATCTAAGAACACTTTGTTTAACCCAAAGGCACAGTGTTACCTTGTCCTTGCTCTCATAACTGAGCCACTGTTTTATTTGCTGTACACAACATAAAAACTCGCATTATTTTATTGCATTTTCCGTGCGCTGTGCATTAGGGCTGCTTAGTGCTGAAAGAGAACTGCAGCAGTCTGCACTAGCACACAAGTGCTGGTTATAATTATAAGTTTAGCTATACATCTGTTCAGTTATAGCCAAGCCTAAATGTTTCAACAAAATTGCTAGACAGGTAATTTCATCACTGAGGATTTTCAAAACTACAGTCTACCCTCCATCTATCTATATTATATTGGGGTGTACAAGCTTGTTGTGCTGACACAGTAGTCTGGTTGCTTATGTGTGAGAGGAAATCCAGCCTAATGCAATGCTGTAAGTTTTCCTTGCACGGCACAAACCTTGCAAAATGCTGACATCAGGCTTTCTCTGTGTTCTTTTTGGATGCCATTATGGCTTGATGTAACCAATGCCACCCTGCCTGAGCGACGTCAAAGAAGCAGAGGAGCTGTCTTGCTTCGGGCCAGACAGCTTGCAGGGCTGCTTTTTCTGCAGCTGAGTTATCCGTCATAAATGCTTGGCAGTGCTGTAAAATGAGAAAAAAAAATGTGGCAAGCATTTGTAAGTCAATGCACATACTACTAGTAGGAGAGGTGCAGATTTATCCTTTAGTTTAAGTCAGTGCAGTCCTTGCTTTTTTTTTTCTTGTTTCATGTCTTATAGTTCACATATAGCTACTTTGAAAGGTAAAGGTCATAAATGATATTTCTTAAAAAACACTATGTAATTATCACCCTACTTATGCCCTTTGGAGGATAAAGGGCTTTCCCAATGATCCGCGCTTGGCTAGTCGTTTGCGAGATGGTCCCATTTTATGCTTGCATGTTTGTTAATTTCACTATCGTACTTCATCCTCTGCTGTCCTTGGCTGCATTTCAAAACATTGCTTGATACCCTTCTGTTGCTTTGAATAACTATTGGTTATCTGCCCTTATCATTGCACGGCTTGCTCAGCTTAAATTTTTCACTCACTGATAACTAGGATGTTTGCTACTCTTGTTTTATTTTCTCTTAAATACACTAATATTTTCTGATCAGTTGATTTATGCCTAGCATTTTCCATTCCATCACATGCTGTGTTGTTTTGAACTTCTTAAGTTTATTTGTTATCCTCCAGGTTCCTGCCATGTATTTTAGCACTCGCAAATTGCAATGGTTGTTTGTGCAGTTTGTGGTTTAGGGACTGGCCACTCATGATTTGGATATGCTTGCCATGTGTGCTGTAGCCCATTTTCATTATTAAGTGGGTTTCCTTAGTATATTTCAGCTTCCCTCTTGGTAATTGGCCTGGGTATACATGTTTTACTATCTGGTTGCTAGCTCTGCACCCTTGTTCTCTCACCATACTGTACTGCAGACTGAATTTATTCACTTTAATGCTCTGTGCTGTTCGTATTATAGCATATTGTGTGCAAATAATAAATTCCAGTGCAAGAAAATTATAATGGTTAACATAGTACTGCATCGCGAGGTAAAAATATGCAGGGAGTTGTATAAATATCTGCAATTGACATTATGTCAACACTGATTGAAGACTTAAGCCGAGAAAGCGCTAAGGTAGGATTAAGGATGAACATGCAGAAAACAAAGATCATGCTAAGTGGCACGGCGAAAAAACGTCTATTCAAGGTCGAAACCCATACATTAGAAGTCGTAGAAGAATATCTGTACCTAGGACAGCTACTTACTGGAGAACCCACCCATATAAAAGAAATCCACCGTAGAATAAACATGGGATGGCGCGCATATGGGAGACATTCACAACTCATGAACGGAAACCTACCACTATCACTCAAGCGGAAACTATATAACTACTGCATCCTGCCAGTACTGACTTACGGATCAGAAACCTGGAGAATTACAAAGAAGCTAGAGAGGAAGTTAAGAACCGCGCAGCGGGCGATGGAACGAAAAATGATCGGCGTTACACTAAGGGATAGGAAGACAGCCGAGTGGGTCAGAGAACAAACGGGGATCGCCGACATAGTGAACGATATTAAGAAGAAAAAATGGACATGGGCAGGCCACGTGATGAGAAGGCTAGATAACAGATGGACAGTTAGAACGACGGAATGGATACCAAGAGAGGATAAGCGCAGCCGTGGGCGGCAGAGAGTAAGATGGGGGGACGAAATCAAGAAATTCGCAGGCATCAAATGGAATCAGCTCGCGCAGGACAGGCAAGGATGGCGAGGATTGGGAGAGGCCTTCGTCCTGCAGTGGACATAAGATGGGCTGATGATGATGATGATACCATGAGCATCATTGCTTCTGCAACACACTTGCTTTCACTGCCTGCTCAAAGGCACACAGGCCTGTTGGTTCCAAAGCTAGTAAAATGGCGGGAGTGATGCCTTTACTTGCGATGTCAAACGCACAATCCTATATGGCTTAATGCATTACCACAATGCCATCTATGGATGATCCTTCTATTTGTGGTGAAGTACCCATAAATTACCTTTACAACAAGAATCGATGAACAAATCGCAAAATACGATTTAGAACAGGGAATGTCCCAGGAGCCAATGTTTCGACAAGCGGACTTGTCTTCGTCAGGGCGGCAAGTGCCTTCTCCAGCGTTCCTTTATGTACGCCTTTGCACACTCTCCCCCGTCCTCAGAAAGAGAGGAGAAGAGCAGCAGGTGCGAACAATAAAAAAAAGGGGGTGGGGGGTGGGTGCAGGGATAGTTCGGTGACAGGTGTTAGCGTGACTAATATGAGGGGCAAGAGCCAAACCTTCCAAAGAATCCGCTCCTAGTACATATCTTGCAAATGCATTGTGTGCACAGTGCCAGAAAGCAGGATGAAAAAAGGAACACACGCTCGGAACAGAAGTTGCTCCCGTGGCATGTGCCCCTCCGCAGGGGCGCCTGCGTGAGCAGGTGTTTGGTGTGTGGCGACACCACGGACCTGAGCCAACGGGGGGGTTGCCACCCCCTCCCACGTGTCGCCGTGCGTGGCTTAGCCGTGTCCGGGGAATAGGGTATCCTGGGGTTGAGCCGACGCCGGGTGATTGGACCTTTAAGGCCCCCGGAAGAGGCAACACACCCCTTTGGCCCCGGCTTCACGTAGACGGCACCCCCGGACTGACCCACCCGGGGGAAATCGGCAGTCGCCTTTTCTTGTCTCTCTCTTCTCATCTTCGTCTTTCTCTCTCACTTTCGACCGGTCCTGTCTTCTCCTCTCTTCCATTTACGTCCAGTTTCCTGGCGGCAAGGGTTAACCTTGTGTGGGTAGGCAACCTCGACTGCACCATATTTGGTTATAGCGACAATGTCCAGTTGACACGGCAAGGCTTGCTTTAACACAACCTGCCGTGTCCCCTTGATGGACTCGGTGGTGGGCTACTGGCATTGTTGCCGAACTTCACACTTATTTCATGGGATCCTCTAACCCTTTCGCAGCTGATCGCCCTCCCAAACGGTGGCGTACCGAAGCAACCTTCCCAATGTTTCCAAAGAAAATTGACATCTACCCGAAATTTCATGTCCTACATTGCGAGAACTCTGAGAAAAAAGCGCGAAACCTATCCCCATTCTTAGTATCCAAGTGGCTAACGGAGACTATTGGCAGTGGCTACAAAGCCACGAAAATGTCGAGCGGTGATCTGCCCATCGAAGTGAAAGACAAGTCTCAGTATGAGAAACTAACCCACCTTGTTACTATAGGGGACAAGCCAGTATCCATTACTGCGCATCGAACCGTGAACACAGTCAAAGGCGTCGTATCAGACGAAGATTTGATGGATTTGACCGATGAAGAACTCTTATCTGGATGGAAAGACGAAAATGTTTTTCAGTGTAAGAGGTTCGGGCATGCATCGCAAACCTGCCGAGGGAGCCTTACCTGTGCAAAGTGTGGTACAAATGACCACTCCGCTGATGATTGTAACGCTGAGGCCCACTGCGCCAACTGCGGCTGTGACCACCCTGCGTATTCGAGATCTTGCGCAGTCTGGAAAAAAGAGAAAGAAATAATCACCATAAAGGTTAGGGAAAATATCAGTTTTAGAGAAGCTCGTCAGCGAGTATCACAATTTTTAAACAGACCATCTTTCGCCGAAGTGATGCATCAGGGGGCAACACCACAATGGCCTCTGGCAGTCGCCCGAGCAACGCACAGCGTGCTGAAGCGGTTGCCACCCGCCCCCATGGTGGGAGCAGCCCAGGCTGCCCCACCATCTCTGAACTCGATCAAACCGGTGTCCTCCACTAGCTCTCGTGGCAACCAGTCCACGTCGGAAGCTATGGAGGCTTCACCCGCCGTCGCACCGGTGGGCTTCGCCTCGTGAGGCGAAACCTCAACGTTGCACACAACGCTCACTAGAGCGAGTGTCCATTGCCTCAGAAGCTATGGACACAACTCAAGGTGAAGAGGCGCAGGATGCATCTAAGGGGCGACGAGGCTCTCTCGATCGCCCCAAAAAAGGCAAAACACCTATTACAGGGCCAGAAAAGGCTCTGAATTTAAGGAAACACTTTATCCCTTGTACACACAGCACCGCTTTACATTAAATATGGACACACAAATTATTCAGTGGAAGGTAAGAGGCCTTCTTCGAAACCTCGACGATGTCCAGGAACTTCTCCACGAACATAGTCCAAAGGTGCTGTGTGTGCAAGAAACACACTTAAATTCCAAGCACACAAATTTTCTCCTTCAACATGTTATCTTCAGAAAGGATCGTGAAGATGCTATCACATCGGCTGGTGGTGTAGCCATTATAACGGACAAAAGTGTGGCTTGCCAACGTCTTCAACTCAAAACTGCCCTCGAGACAGTGGCCGTTAGAGCCGTAATATTGGGCAGATTAACAACTATTTGCTTCCTTTATATTCCCCCACATTATCCGTTGAGCCAACAAGAATTCGAGGCATTTATATACGAATTACCGGAACCTTACATCATTCTGGGAGACTTCAATGCACAGTGACCTTTGGGGGGACTCTCGTTGTGATGCGCGAGGCCGTTTGATTGAACATTTTCTTTTTACGCCAGGTGCATGTATTTTGAACGGTAAGGAACCCACGTACTATAGTTTTCCAAACAACAGTTACTCATCCATAGATCTAAGCATCATCTCACCGTCCCTTTTACCTGATTTTAAATCGGAAGTTATTAAAAACCCGTACGGAAGTGATCACTTCCCAATACTACTGAAAGTCCCCAAGTCAAATGAATATCCCCCAGACGTTCCTCGTTGGAAGATTCACTCCGCCGACTGGGAGCAGTTCCGAAATATGACTGTCGTAAAATGGGAGGATGTGTGTTCTTTCAGTGTAGATGCTGCGGTCGAATACTTAACAGCTGTTTTGATGGACTCCGCCACTAAATGCATTCCTCAAACAAACGGCATGACTTGCAAGCGACGTGTTCCATGGTGGAACGAGGAGTGTAGAAACGCGCGCAGAAAACAAAACAAAGCGTGGAAGGTGCTTCGTGATTCTCCGATGGCCGAAAACCTCATAACATTTAAGAATATAAAATCTCAGGGAAGGAGGACGCGCCGACAGGCAAGAAGGGAGAGCTGGCGCAAGTTTATCTCTAGCATCAACTCGTATAGAGATGAGTCGAAGGTCTGGAGTAGAGTAGGCAGAGTTTGCGGTCGGCAATCATATTCACTACCCTTGGTGGATGATACTACGGGAGACAGCTTAGTGGACCAAGCAAACTTTCTGGGCGCACATTTTGAACACATATCTAGTTCATCACAGAGAAACATTCAGAAAGCACAAAATGCGAATGGAAGAGCAACCATTGGAACGGAAATCTACAAATGAGGCATACAACCTACCATTCTCCTTCGCAGAGCTGCAAGCAGCGCTAGCCTGTTGTACAAGATCTGCGCCAGGGCCCGATCGTATAACCTATGGAATGTTGAAGCACCTATCCCCTGAAGCGCAAAAAACTCTGCTTTGTATTTACAATGCCATATGGTCTTCTGGTCACATCCCTTTTACTTGGAAAGAAGCTGTTGTGATTCCCATCCTGAAACAGAGAAAAGGTCCTTCTTCGGCAAATAGTTACAGTCCTATAGCATTGACGAGCTGTTTATGCAAACTTTTCGAGAAGATGATAAATAGGCTGCTGCTCTGTTATCTTGAAAGGAACAAAATTTTAAACCCATACCAATGTAGTTACAGAGAAGGGCGATCTACAACAGACCACCTTGTCCGCCTGGAAACATATATTCGGGTTGCCTTTGCACAAAAACAGCTATTTTTATCGGTATTCCTCGACATGGAAAAGGCATACGATACTACGTGGGGCTTTGGTATGCTTTGGGATCTCTGTGGAATGGGTATTCGTGGAAATCTGTTGAATATTATTGAGAGTTATTTGTCGAACAGGACCTTTCGTGTTAGAGTTGACAGTGTACTGTCAAATCTATACATGCAGGAGACAGGCGTCCCTCAAGGTGGAGTACTGAGTTGTACACTGTTCATAGTGAAAATGAACTCCTTACACACTGCTTTACCTCGCTCGCTCTTTTACTCTGTTTATGTGGATGATGTGCAAATAGGTTTTAGGTCCTGCAACTTGGCCATCTGCGAACGGCAAGTGCAGGTTGGTTTAAACAAACTCTCGAAATGGGCAGACGATAATGGCTTTAAACTGAACCCCCAGAAAAGTACGTGTATTCTCTTCTCCAACAAGAGATGTATGCTGCCAGAACCTGTTGTCGAACTAAAAGGAGAGCGACTATCTGTCAGTGCTGAACACAAATCTTTAGGTATTCTGTTAGACTCAAAGCTCACTTTTATCTCCCATTTGCGTCATCTAAAGACAAAATGCCTCCACACAATAAACTTGCTCAAGATGTCTCGAACTGCGTGGGGCAGTGACAGGAGGTGTCTATTGAGCCTCTATAAGAGCCTCGTACGCTCACGCCTGGACTATGGGGCCGTGGTATACCATTATGCCATGCACAGTGCCCTAAAAATCCTAGATCCTGTGCAGAACGTCGGCATACGCCTGGCAACAGGCGTATTTCGAACGAGCCTTGTTGATAGCTTGCATGTTGAGGCGAACATCTGGCCATTGCACCTACACAGAACATACATAAGCTTTTCATACTTTACCAAGGTTAAATCAGATAAAAAGCACCCTTGTCACCTAATGATTTCCGACTTGTCCTCTGCACGATTTTACCACAACCGTCCCTCTGTTAGGGTCCCTCTATCGCTGCGTTTGGAAAAACTGGCAGCAGAAATTGGCATACCGCTTAAAGAAAGTACTCTAATGTCACCTGTACCCATTGCACCGCCCTGGGAATGGAAGAGCATTCAGTGCGACACGTCGTTTGTTGAAATATCAAAGCACGTGCCAGAGACGCATGTACGATCGCATTTTCGTGAACTGCAGGTGAAGTACTTTTGCGCAGAATTTTACACAGACGGCTCAAAGCCTAGTAATGGTGTAGCTTATGCAGCTGTAGGCGCATCATTCTCTCTATCTGGCACGTTAAATCCAAACACAAGTATCTTTTCAGCAGAAGCGTATGCTATCCTTTCTACTGTCCAACGTATTAGGCAAAGCAGTTTACCTAAGGCGATAATATATACCGATTCCTTGAGCGTTGTCAAAAGCATTATGAGCTTTCAGAAACATAAGAACCCTGTTTTTAACGAGCTTTATAATGCGCTTTGCTCAGCCTACACGTGCGCCCAGGTCATTATCCTTTGTTGGGTGCTAGGTCACAGAAGCATCCAGGGTAATGTAGATGCTGATGAGAAGGCCAGGTCGGTATCCCTTTGTGACGCCGATACAAAGATACCCACTCCCGCCACAGACCTACAGCCCTTTCTTCGTCGTCACATAAGAAACTACTGGCAAAGACAGTGGGATACGCACACAACCAACAAGCTACACACAATCAAATCACAACTGGGAAATTCGACATACGAGAGAACAAGCAAGTACAAGGAAGTGCAAATTTGTCGGCTAAGGATAGGGCACACATACGGCACTCACTCTTATCTTTTAACCGGAAGTGACCCTCCAACATGCCGTAAATGTGGTGAGAGACTAACTGTTCTCCATGTCCTCATCGAATGTCGAGAGTTAGAGCGACAAAAGAAAAAATACTTCCCCTTATTTTACCGCGAGCACATACCCTCCCACCCAGTATTCTTTTTAGGGAAAGACCCCCTTTTTAAACTTTACAGTGTATTGAAGTTTTTAGATGACGTGAAGCTTTTAGAAATAATTTGGCCTAGTCCCTTGTAGCGTAGCCTCCTTCAGGAGGTTGCTGCTGCAAATTAACCCATTTAAAAGCACCAGCCTCCCAGCCCTTGCGGCCAAGGGCCTTGTTGAGGTGATGGTGTCCCTGCATCATCAATGTCATCGCTTTTATTCCTTCATTGCCGCCTTTATTGTTATTGCACCCACTCTTCACTCACATCATTTTAATAGATATGTATTTTACGCCATTGGCAGCGACTGTTTTTAGGCCTATTTACAGCCAGATTGCATACACATTGCCGTACTCACCAATCTGCTGTTGCAGAAACCTTCAGTCCATTCTACAGCCATATCATATCCACCATTCCCATAGAAGCACCATTCTCACCACATGGCATGGCGCTCTTTGGCCATAACTGGCTCTTGAGCCAAGAAACACCATCCATCATCATCATCATCATCGTGGCATGTGCCCCCCTCTCCATACCACACCACCTGCGCCGCACCAACAGTGCATTTCACTGAAAGCTTGTGGCTAAAAATATAACTACACTGTTTAACGCCGTTGTTCTCTTGGAAGATCGGGGCTCCGCACCTGAAAGTAGACTTTCTGGGAGAAACACTGTTAGTTTGTGCATACCTTAACCTTTTGTCCTCTTTTTTAACCCCCCACAGTATCTAATGGACTACAGGCATAAACCTTTCAAAGGGAACCCTTGAGTCCATTAGATACGGTGGGGGTTAACAAAGACGACAAAAGGTTAAGGTATGCACAAACAGTGTTTCTCCCAGAAAGTCTACTTTCAGGTGCCGAGCCCTGATCCAGTTCCACGAGAACAAGGGCGTTAAACAGTGTAGTTATATTTTTAGCCACGAGCTTTCAGTGAAATGCACTGTTGGTGCAGCGCAGGTGGTGTGGTATGGAGAGGGGGGCACATGCCACGGGAGCAACTTCTGTTCCGAGCCTGTGTTCCTTTTTTCATCCTGCTTTCTGGCACTGTGCACACAATGCATTTGCAAGGTATGTACAAGGAGCGGATTCTTTGGAAGCTTTGGCTCTTGCCCCTCATATTAGTCACGCTAACACCTGTCACTGAACTATCCCTGCACCCAACCCTCCCCCCCCCCCTTTTTTTTTGTTATTGTTCGCGCCTGCTGCTCTTCTCCTCTCTTTCTGAGGACGGGGGAGAGTGTGCAAAGGCGTACATAAACGAAGACAAGTCCGCTTGTCGAAACGTTGGCTCCTGCGACATTTCCTGTTCTAAATCGTATTTTGCGATTTGTTCATCGATTCAAGCATCCATCTTCCCCTGAGCTTCTCTTCTAGTTTGCTTTAGAACAAGAGTTGCATATACAGTTAGCAAAAAGGCTTTTTGGATGCATTACTACTTATTGGTGAGTTGTTTAGCTTGACAGTGCAATGAGACAAAGTATAATTTCTGCTCTGGTTTTGCTTCTGGTTTTGCATCCCTTAACAGAATAATGTATAACTTACTGCATGTCCTCCAAAGCAAAGTGGATAGCTCTCTTTCAGAAGGCTAAATGCTGTTGTGTAACCTTGTGTTGACTGGGTGTTGTGAATCACCACGGCAATTGGTACAGCTCCCGCCTTTCTTGCAGCCAACAGCACCGAAACTGTGCTGTGGAATGCATTGCAGGAAGAAGTCGAATTAACGAGTATTATCTCCTTTGCTGCATCCATTTGCTGCGTCCTTCTCATAATTGGTGTGCCAGCCAGAACTGCCCAGCAATCACCATCTTTAGACCAGCGGAGCATAACTTCAATGCCTGCATGGGTTAAAGAAAGACAAATTCATAACAAACTAGCTGCCCTAATACAGCAATTTTCAAGTTGGCAAAGTTAACATCAGTGTACATGTAAACTGTTTGGTAATTCAAACATTGCAATAGTTATGATAGGCTCCTGTGGTGGCTGATTCTTTTGATGCCATTGGTGGGCACTGGGGCAGAAGCACCAAGCTAGTGTGCTGTGGTATATGTTAAAAGGAAGGACATTTTTTATGCATTTGACCTGCCAGTATCGAGTGCTCACTACTGGCACAGGTTTGGTGACCACCATGGCAGAAACCCCGCAGGGGCGTCTGCGTAAGCAGGCGTTTGGTGTGTGGCGACACCACGGACCCGAGCCAACGGGGGGGTTTCGACCCCCTCCCACGTGTTCGCCGTGCGTGGCTTAGCCGTGTCCGGGGAAAAGGGGATCCTGGGGGTTGAGCCGACGCCGGGTGATTGGACCTTTAAGGCCCCCCGGCAGAGGCAACACACCCCTTTGGCCCCGGCTTCACGTAGACGGCACCCCTGGGCTGACCCACCCAGGGGAAATCGGCAGTCGCCTTTTCCTGTCTCTCACTCTCCTCACATCTTCGTCTTTCTCTCTTACTTTCAGTCTGTCCTGTCTTCTCCTCCCTTCCATTTACTTCCCCTCTTCCCGGCGGCAAGGGTTAACCTTGTGCAAGTAGCCAACCTCGGTCTAGGCGCATAAGGTTATAGTAGCGGTGTACGGCTGGCGTGTGCAAGTTGCAGGCAAGTCCAAACTTGTAGCGTCCCCTTGTTGGGCTCCGAGGTGGGTGGTCGCCACCGCTGCCGAACATTCCACCTTCTTATGTATGCAACATCTTTTCCCTCACTTAATGATCGTACCGCTTCAAAGCGTGTACGCACCGAAGAGACATTTAAGCCTTTTGCACCCCAAAGACAAACCTTCCCGAGATTTCATGTAATTCATAGTATGAAGCCTGAAAAGCCTGTACGAGTGATATCGCCATTCCTGGTTGCAAAGTGCCTCACAGAAACCATAGGTTCAGGATATCAAGCAAACAAGATGCCCAGTGGCGACCTCCTTCTGGAGGTGCGCGACAAAGTCCAATACGAGAAACTTCCGAAACTTACAGGCTTTGGAGACGTGGACATTTCTATCACACCTCACCGCTCACTCAATACTGTCCGGGGCGTCATCTCGGAACAGGACCTGCTTGAACTCACTGTAGAAGAGCTCCAGGATGGCTGGAAAGAACAGAATGTAATAAGTGTTCAGCGAATTGTCATCAGGCGCGAAGGTAAAGAAATCCCAACCAAACATTTGATCGTCACATTTGCATCCACCATCTTGCCGGAAACTATTGAGACTGGATATACTAAAACTCGTGTGCGACCCTATATTCCGAACCCTCGTAGATGTTTTAAATGTCAAAGATATGGCCACGGATCACAGAGCTGCCGTGGGCACCTCACATGTGCGAAATGTGGTGTCCAGGGCCACCCTGCGGATGACTGTTCAAATGCACCCCACTGTGCAAACTGTGAAGGTGACCACGCAGCGTATTCTAGGTCATGTGAATCATGGAAAAGAGAAAAGGAAATCATAACATTGAAAATCAAAGAAAACATTTCATTCAAGGAGGCTCGTAAGAGGTGTTCACCATTTCACAATGCTACTTATGCTAATGCGGCGCGTCGGGGGGCAGCGTCGCAAAGGTCACCGCCCCATGCCCAGCCCGGGTACAACGAGCTGACGCATGTGGCTCCTGCCCCCAGGGTGGAAGTAGCCCAGGCTACTCCACCAAACCAGCAAACACGGCCGGTTCCCTTAGGGCTTCCGGCAACACATTCTTTGGCACGTGACTGCACTACGCTAAGCGGAAGTGCAGCACTGCCCAAAGCTCCCAAGGCGGGTACCGCCCAGACTGCCTCAATCCTTCCACCCCCTGCAGGCGCTGACAAGTGCCAGCGCAGCAAGAGCCCGAAGGCAGTTCCATCGACCTCCGAGGTGGTGGGTGGAAAGGTCTCGTCGTCCGGGGCGAGGCTGCATCGGGAACCTTCCCGCTCTCTGGAGCATGTGTCTGGATCTTCGCAAGAGGATATGGACACACTACCGATCACCATGGCGCAACCAGCGCCTAAGGGGCGGCGGGACACTCCCGACCGCTCCAAAAAAGACAAAAAACCCATTACAGGGCCTGGAAAGGGCTCTGTAAACTAAGGCAGCACCACTTTCTTGTACACACAGCATCAATTCAAACTCACTATGGATACCGAAATTATACAATGGAACGTCAGGGGCCTGTTTAGGAACCTCGATGACGTTCAAGAACTGCTACACGAACACAATCCAAAAGTGCTGTGTGTACAAGAAACACACCTGAATGCAAAACACACAGACTTTCTCCGACAATATGTCACATTCCGGAAAGACCGCGATCACAGTTTCGTGTCATCGGGTGGTGTTGCAATCATAGTGGCCCGAAGTGTAGCATGCCAACGAGTACAACTACAAACTCTCCTTGAAGCAGTGGCTATTAGAGCTGTACTGTTTAATAAACTCGTTACTATTTGCTCTCTTTATGTACCTCCAAATTATCCTCTAGATAAACATGAATTTCAGTCTCTCGTAGATGAGCTGCCAGAACCCTACGTCCTTCTTGGCGATCTTAATGCACACAGCTGCTTGTGGGGTGATTCTCGTATCGATGCACGAGGTCGCCTTATTGAACAATTTCTTTTCTCTTCGGGTGCCTGTCTACTCAATAAAAAGGAACCTACATACTACAGTCTTGCAAATCAAACCTATTCATCTATAGACCTTAGTATAGTGTCGCCGTCCATATTTACTGAACTCACGTGGGAAGTGATTAAAAACCCTTACGGTAGCGACCATTTCCCAATAGTACTGAGGAGACCTAAACAACAGGAGCCTCTGCCACAAGCTCCTCGATGGAGGATTGATGCAGCCAACTGGGACAAATTCCGCACACTCATTAGCATCTCATGGGCCGACATGTGTTCATTAGAAATCGACGATGCCGTTCAATATTTTACTGTTTCCCTTATCGATGCAGCGTCTAAATCTATTCCTCGAACAGGAATTTCAAGCAAACGCCGCGTTCCGTGGTGGAACGAGGAGTGTCGCAATGCGCGTAGGAGGCAGAATAAAGCGTGGAGGGTGCTCCGAAATTGTCCTACGGCTGAAAATCTTGTGAACTTCAAGAAAGTCAAATCTCAAGGCAGGAGGACGCGTCGACAAGCAAGAAGGGAGAGTTGGCAAACGTTTTTATCAAATATTAATTCCTATACAGACGAGGCAAAAGTGTGGAATAGAATTAACAAGGTACGAGGGAGACAAACACACTCACTGCCCTTGGTAAACACCGAGGGCGACAGCTTAATAGACCAGGCAAACTGCCTGGGCGCACACTTCGAGCACGTATCGAGTGCATCACACTATAGCGAAACGTTTAAACGATATAAAGCAGCAGTAGAAAGGCAGAAACTGGAGCAAAAATGTATGAAACGCCAAGCATACAATGAGCCATTCACCTTAGCTGAACTACAGGCAGCACTAAACTGCTGCAATGAATCTGCCCCCGGTGCCGACCAGGTCACATATGAAATGCTAAAGCAGCTTCCGTCTCAGGCAAAGCAAACTCTCCTCGCCCTGTACAACGCTATATGGGCGTCGGGGCGAATGCCACTCACTTGGAAAGAAGCCATTGTCATACCGATTCTCAAACAGGGCAAGGACCCGTCTTCTGCTGCTAGTTATAGACCCATAGCATTGACAAGTTGTCTTGCTAAAGTTTTTGAAAAAATGGTCAACCGACGATTGCTGTATTTTCTCGAGTCAAACAAGCTGCTTGATCGATACCAGTGTGGGTTTCGAGAGAGTCGATCAACCACTGACCATTTAATTCGTATAGAGGCACAGATTCGTGAAGCCTTTGTCCATAAACAGTTCTTTCTATCAGTCTTTCTCGATATGGAAAAGGCGTACGATACTACGTGGCGTTTTGGAATACTCAGGGATTTGTCACACTTTGGAGTCTGTGGAAATATGTTGCATGTCATCGAGAGTTATCTGTCCAATCGTACTTTCCGTGTTCGTGTTGGCAATGTTTTATCACGAACGTTTGTACAGGAAACAGGAGTGCCGCAAGGTGGGGTGCTCAGCTGCACTCTGTTTATTATAAAAATGAATTCCTTGTATCTTCACATCCCGCATAACATGTTTTATTCAGCGTATGTCGACGATGTGCAGATAGGCTTTAAATCGTCCAACCTTGCAATATGCGAACGCCAAATTCAACTGGGTCTAAATAAGGTGTCTAAATGGGCAGACATAAACGGGTTCACCTTAAATCCACAGAAAAGCGCCTGTGTCCTGTTTTCTAGAAAGAAAGGCTTACACCCCGATCCCAACATTGTGTTGAAGGATGAGCGCCTACCTGTAAAAATGGAGCACAAATTCCTAGGCGTAGTCCTAGACGCGAAACTTACGTTTGTGTCACATTTGAAGTATTTAAAGAACAAATGCATAAAAACAATGAACCTCGTGAAAGTCCTCTCCCGAACCACGTGGGGTAGTGATACAAAGTGTCTACTGAATTTATATAAGAGCCTTATACGATCACGCCTGGACTATGGTGCCATTGTTTATCACTCTGCGGCACCGAGCGCATTGAAGATGCTGGACCCTATCCACAACCTCGGCATCCGTCTTTCTACGGGTGCCTTCAGAACAAGCCCCGTAGAAAGCCTCTATGTTGAATCAAATGAGTGGTCGCTCCATCTTCAGAGAACATACTTATCCTTTGTGTATTTCCTCAAAGTAAACGCAAACAGAGCACACCCTACATTCATAACAATAAATGACCTGTCCAGCGTCCAACTATTTCGGAACAGGCCTGCTTTGAGAGAGCCCTATTCCTTGCAAGTGAGGGCTCTTGCTGAAGAAATGGATGTGGCTCTTCACGAACACGATTTGATGCCTTATCCTGGTCAACTTCCGCCATGGCAGTGGCAGCTGATCGATTGTGACCTGTCTTTTGTTGATGTCACAAAACATGCGCCAGCCACACATATCCGCATGCACTTTCTAGAACTGCAGCACAAATACCATTGTCCTCAGTTCTTTACGGACGCATCGAAGACTCAAGCTGGGGTCTCTTATGCAGCAGTCGGTCCATCCTTTTCCGATGCCGGCGCTTTGCACCCCAACATGAGTATCTTTACCGCGGAAGCCTATGCAGTCCTTACAGCAGTTAAACACATTACACTGTCAAATATACCAAAGGCAGTTATATACACGGATTCGTTAAGTGTGGTCAAAGCTTTGAAAACCCTAAAGAGGTACAGAAATCCTGTAATTATTTCCCTTTATACAGCCCTGTGTACCGCCTACGCATCCAGGCGGCACGTCGTGCTGTGCTGGGTGCCAGGGCACCGCAATATTGAAGGGAATGAGTTAGCCGACCGGCTTGCCACATCTGTAGAGACCACCACTTCCCGCATATCTGTAGGTGTTCCTGTAATGGACTTGAAGCCCTTCCTGAGGAAGAGGCTCAGGGCCTACTGGCAGCAGCTATGGGATAAGGAAACTCAAAATAAACTCCATCTTATCAAACCTTATCTCAGTAACTGGCCCCTAGTATCAAAGCTACGCCGTACACAGGTAACACTCTGTAGACTAAGGATCGGACACACACATAGCACACACGCATACCTACTGTCGGGTGGTGATCCACCGATGTGCCACTACTGTGGTGAGCCCCTGAGTGTTGTCCACATCCTTCTGCAATGCATGGCTCTAGAAAGTCACAGAAAACAGCACTTTTTACTACCGTTCCGGGAACATCTGCCACTGCACCCATCTATGTTTTTAAGCAACAAACCACTTTTTAAACTGGAATCAGTCCTGGCGTTTTTTAAAGATATACACCTTTTTAATGTTATTTATCCAGGCGACCTGTAGCACGGCCTCTCAGCAGAGGCCGCTGCTGCGGTGTTTTTATCAAGAAAGCACCCTCCTCGCCGTCCTTGGGCTCAAGGATCACGGCGAGGAATTCGTGCTGCCTAAATGTGTTAGTTTTTTAGAATCATGAACACCTACTTTGAGTATTCATAGACCACCCCACTCGCTAATGTCATAGTTTTAATCTCTTACGCCTCTATACAGCGATTCAATTTTAGATTTTAGGCCCATCTACAGCCACATTCCATATTAGCATCGTGACTCATTGCTCACCGCAGACATCACATCACCAGAAATGGCGCTCTTTGGCCATACTTGGCCCTTGCGCCACGAAAAAACACATCATCAACCATGGCAGAAAATTGTTTTAATAACTCATCACCACATTCCTTGTATTCTTAATAAATTAGAGTACCTGCCACCTGATAGAGAAAAGAAGAAACGGAACTAAGAGACTCAGTAGCATATATTTCTCTGATACAGCTTCATTGTGCTAGTCAGCACAACCAACGGAGCAGAGCTGTCACCTGTGCAACTGCAGTAACAGCAGAAAAAAAAAAGTTTGATACTCTATACACGCAAGCAATGAAGGCAAGTCTTCACCTCCTGTGCAACTGCGAAAACAGCAACACACACACACAATGCTGTGTCTGTGTCTAGCACACGAGTGCACTAGATCATTCATATGTGCTCATTAAAGTGGAAGCATCTGAGGATTCATATAAATATGAAGCAACCCCGCAGGGGCGTCTGCGCAAGCAGGCGTTTGGTGTGTAGCGACACCACGGACCCGAGCCAATGGGGGGGTTGCGACCCCCTCCCACGTGTCGCCGTGCGTGGCTTAGCCGTGTCCGGGGAAAAGGGGATCCTGGGGGTTGAGCCGACGCCGGGTGATTGGACCTTTAAGGCCCCCCGGAAGAGGCAACACACCCCTTTGGCCCCGGCTTCACGTAGACGGCACCTCCGGCCTGACCCGACCGGGGGGAAATCGGCAGTCGCCTTTTCCTGTCTCTTTCTCCACATCTTCGTCTTTTTCTCCTACTTTACATCTGTCCTGTCTTCTCCTCTCTTCCATTTACTTCCATTTTTCTTGGCGGCGAGGGTTAACCTGGTGTGACGTGACCAACCTAGGTTATTACATATCTGGTTATAGCGGCAATGTACAGTTGGCATGGCAGGGCCGGCTTTGCCACCCCTGTTGTGTCCCCTTGTTGGGCTCGGTGGTGGGCGACTGGCATTGCCGCCGAACATATTATTCATCACATGGGATCTTCAAACCCTTTTTCAAATGATCGCCCCTTGAAACGGGGGCGCACCGATGCAGCCTTCTTCTTCTCCCCAAAACACAAAGAAACTTTTCCGAAATTTCACGTGATCCATTGTGAACAGACCTCTATGAAAGCACGCATAATCTCACCATTTCTCGTTTCAAGATGCCTGAGAGATACCATTGGCACCGGCTACAAGGCTACGAAGATGGCAAGCGGGGACTTGCTTCTCGAAGTCAGAGATAAAGAACAATATGAGAAACTTACACACCTTACAGCATTTGGAAACACTCCTGTCGTAGTAAGCGCGCACCGAACCATGAACACTATCAAAGGCGTAGTTTCCGATGAAGACCTCATGGAACTGACCGAAGAAGAACTATTGGATGGATGGAAAGATGAAAATGTAATCAATGTGCAACGAATTAAAATCAGACGAAACAACACTGACATTCCAACAAAGCACCTTATAATAACCTTTGGATCAACGACTTTACCTGAGACGTTAGAAACTGGCTATGTAAAGCTTAACGTGAGACCTTACATTCCTAACCCGCGGCGTTGTTTTAAGTGTCAGCGATTTGGTCACGCGTCGCAGGGCTGCCGAGGGCAACTCACCTGTGCAAAATGTGGTGCCAAAGAGCACCCCGCGGACGACTGCAATGAAGAAGCACACTGCGCCAACTGCGATGGCGGCCACCCAGCATATTCGAGAGCCTGTCCAGCCTGGAAAAAGGAAAAGGAAATATTAACCATAAAGGTAAAAGAAAATATCTCGTTCCGCGAAGCTAGACAACGTATATCAACACTGTTTCCGCTCAGAAAGTCTTTCGCCGAAGTGGTGCAACAGGGGGCAGCACCACAGCGGCACTTGGCGACTGCCCGAGGCACGCGTAGCTTGCCGTCGGCTTCGCACTCTGCCCCCCCGGTGGGACCAGCGAAGGCTGCCCCACCCTCCTCAAACTCTGCTACACCAGTAGCCTTTACTGCCTCTGGCATTGGTCAGGGCAGCCCAGAGGCTAGCACTGGCAAGGCAAGCGCTGGTGAAAGCCAGCGCAGCTTCGAACCCCAGCCGGTCCCATCGACCTCTGGTCCGGTGGGCGACAAGGTCTCGCCGTCGGAGGCGAGACCATCTAGGTCAAGTATTCGCTCGAAAGAGCGCGTGTCCGGCGCGTCGCAAGATGCAATGGACACCACACCAAGCTCAGCGGCGCAGCTAGCGCCGAAGGAGCGGCGAGACACTCTCGACCGCTCCAAGAAGGACAAATCCCGTATTACAGGGCCTGGAAAGGGCCCCGTAAAGTAAGACAGCACATCTTTCTCTGTACACACAGCACATATTTACTCACAATGGATACACAAATTATACAGTGGAATGTGAGAGGCCTTATCAGAAACCTTGATGACATTCAGGAGATTCTCCACGAACATTGTCCAAAAGTGCTGTGTGTACAAGAGACACACCTGAACAGCAAACATGCAAACTTTCTACGTCCCTATGTTATCTTTAGAAAAGATCGCGATGATTCTTTTGTTTCTTCTGGCGGTGTTGCCATAATAGTCGACCGAAGTGTTCCTTGTCAAAAACTGCATTTACAAACATCCCTTGAAGCGGTAGCCATCCGAGCGGTGCTTTCTAACAAACTTATTACGGTTTGCTCGTTCTACGTACCTCCACAATACCACCTACACAAACACGAATTTCAGTCCCTAGTTGATGAATTACCCGAACCTTATGCCCTTCTTGGCGATTTTAACGCACACAGTGGCTTATGGGGTGATTCCCGTACCGATGCTCGAGGCCGCCTTATTGAACAGTTTCTCTTTTCTTCAGGTGCATGTTTACTGAACAAGAAGGAACATACATATTACAGTATCGCGAACAAAACTTACTCATCTATCGACCTTAGTATAGTTTCCCCGTCTATATACACTGAACTTACATGGGAAGTTATAAAAAATCCTTACGGGAGCGACCACTTCCCTATAGTACTGAGAGCACAAAAACAGCAGGAACCTGTAGCACACGCACTGTAGCACACGCACCCCAGTGAAAGACTGAATCAGCCGATTGGGACGAATTCCGAGCTTTAACTGGTAATATTAATTGGGCAGACATGTCTGCGTTAGAAATTGATGCTGCAGTTGAGTACTTTACGGTTTTTCTCATTAACGTCGCATCTAAATGTATTCCTCAAACTACAGGACTCTCTAGGAAACGCCGCGTTCCGTGGTGGAACGAGGAATGTCGAAACGCACGTAGGAAACAGAATAAAGCATGGAGGCTGCTGTGCGATTCTCCTACGGATGAAAATCTTGTCAACTTTAAGAAAGTTAAATCTGCAGGCAGGAGAACGCGTCGACAAGCAAGACGGGAAAGTTGGCAGAAGTTTCTATCAAGCATCAACTCGTATACAGATGAGGCAAAAGTGTGGAATAGAGTTAACAAGGTAAGAGGGCGACAGACACACTCACTGCCCTTGGTAAACACTGGGGGCGACAGCTTAGAAGACCAGGCAAACTGCCTGGGCGCACACTTCGAACACGTATCGAGTGCATCACACTACAATGAAACATTCCAAAGATACAAAGCAGCAGTAGAAAGGCAGAAACTGGAACAAAAATATGCGAAACACGAAGCATACAATGAGCCATTCAGCTTAGCTGAGCTACAGGCAGCACTAAGCTGCTGCAATGAATCTGCCCCCGGTGCCGACCGTGTCACATACGAAATGGTAAAGCAGCTTCCGTCTAAGGCAAAGCAAACTCTTCTTTCCCTGTACAATGCTATATGGGCTTCAGGGCGAATGCCACCCGCCTGGAAAGAAGCCATTGTCATACCTATTCTCAAACAGGGCAAGGACCCGTCTTCTGCATCCAGTTACAGACCTATAGCATTGACAAGTTGCCTCTCTAAAATCTTTGAAAAAATGGTCAACCGGCGATTGCTGTATTTCCTTGAGTCAAACAAGCTGCTTGATCCATACCAGTGTGGGTTTCGAGAGAGTCGATCAACCATAGACCATTTAATACGTATAGAGGCACAGATTCGTGAAGCCTTTGTCCATAAACAGTTCTTTCTGTCTGTTTTTCTCGATATGGAAAAGGCTTACGATACCACGTGGCGGTTTGGAATACTCAGGGATCTGTCACACTTGGGAGTGTGTGGTAATATGTTGCATGTCATTGAGAGTTATCTGTCCAATCGGACATTTCGAGTTCGTGTGGGCAATGTCTTATCAAAAACATTTGTGCAGGAATCAGGAGTGCCACAAGGTGGGGTGCTCAGCTGCACTCTGTTTATTATAAAAATTAATTCCTTGTATCTGCACATCCCACATAACATGTTCTATTCAACCTATGTCGACGATGTTCAGATAGGTTTTAAATCGTCCAACCTTGCTATATGCGAGCGCCAAGTTCAACTGGCCCTGAACAAGGTGTCTAAATGGGCGGACATAAACGGGTTCACTCTAAACCCACAGAAAAGCGCGTGTGTCCTGTTTTCTAGAAAGAAAGGCATACACCCCGATCCCAACATTGAGTTGAACGGTGAGCGCCTGCCTGTAGAAAGAGAGCACAAATTCTTAGGCATAATCCTAGACTCGAAGTTGACATTTGTGGCACATTTAAAGTATATAAAGGACAAATGCATAAAAACAATGAACCTCGTGAAAGTCCTGTCCCGCACCACGTGGGGTAGTGATACAAAGTGTCTATTGAATTTATATAAGAGCCTTATACAATCACGCCTGGACTATGGCGCCATAGTTTATCACTCTGCGGCACCAAGTGCATTGAAGATGTTGGACCCTATCCACAACTTAGGCATCCGGCTTTCCACGGGCGCCTTCAGAACAAGCCCCGTGGAAAGTCTCTACGTTGAATCAGATGAGTGGTCGCTCCGTCTTCAGAGAACATACTTGTCCTTCGTCTATTTCCTCAAAGTAAAGGCAAACAGAGAACATCCTGCATTCACAACAATAAATGATCTGTCCAGCGCCCAAATTTTTCAGAATCGCCCTGCTTTGAGAGAGCCCTACTCCTTGCGAGTGAGGGCTCTTGCTGAAGAAATGGATGTGGCTCTTCACGAACGCGATTTGATGCCTTATCCTGTTCAACTTCCGCCATGGCAGTGGCAGCTGATCGATTGTGACCTGTCTTTTGTTGATGTCACAAAACACGCGCCAGCCACACATGTCCGCATGCACTTTCTAGAACTGCAGCACAAATACCATTGTCCTCAGTTCTTTACGGATGCATCGAAGACTCATGCTGGGGTCTCTTATGCAGCAGTCGGTCCATCCTTTTCCGACGCCGGCGCTTTGCACCCCAACATGAGTATCTTTACCGCGGAAGCTTATGCAGTCCTTACAGCAGTTAAACACATTACACTGTCAAATATACCAAAGGCAGTTATATACACGGATTCGTTAAGTGTGGTCAAAGCTTTGAAAACTCTAAAGAGGTACAGAAATCCTGTAATTATTTCCCTTTATACAGCCCTGTGTACCGCCTACGTATCCAGGCGGCACGTCGTGCTGTGCTGGGTACCAGGGCACCGCAATATTGAAGGGAATGAGTTAGCCGACCGGCTTGCCGCATCTGTAGAGACCACCGCTTCCCGCATATCCGTAGGTGTTCCTGTAATGGACTTGAAGCCCTTCCTCAGGAAGAGGCTCAGGGCCTACTGGCAGCAGCTATGGGATAAGGAAACTCCAAATAAACTCCATCTTATCAAACCTTATCTCAGTAACTGGCCCCTAGTATCAAAGCTACGCCGTACACAGGTAACACTCTGTAGACTAAGGATTGGACACACACATAGCACACACGCATACCTACTGTCGGGTGGCGATCCACCGATGTGCCACTACTGTGGCGAGCCCCTGAGTGTTGTCCACATCCTTCTGCAATGCATGGCTCTAGAAAGTCACAGAAAACAGCACTTTTTACTACCGTTCCAGGAGCATCTGCCACTGCACCCGTCTATGTTTTTAAGTAACAAACCACTTTTTAAACTCGAATCAGTCCTGGCGTTTTTTAAAGATATACACAATTTTAATGTTATTTATCCAGGCGACCTGTAGCACGGCCTCTCAGCAGAGGCCGCTGCTGCGGTGTTTTTATCAAGAAAGCACCCTCCTCGCCGTCCTTGGGCTCAAGGATCACGGCGAGGAATTCGTGCTGCCTCAATGAGTTAGTTTTTTAGAAACCTACATTGAGTATTCATAGACCACCCCACTCGCTAATGTCATAGTTTTAATCTCTTACGCCTCTATACAGCGATTCAATTTTAGATTTTAGGCCCATCTACAGCCACATCCCATATTAGCATCGTGACTCATTGTTCACCGCAGACATCACATCACCAGAAATGGCGCTCTTTGGCCATACTTGGCCCTTGCGCCACGAAAAAACACATCATCATCAAATATGAGGCAACCCCTGTTACTAAATTGATATTTCATGTCCCCATTCATATTGTAAACTGTTCACCTGCTTTAATTATATCCAGAATAGACTTACTAGGATGACAATTGAGGGGTGGAAGGACTATCCTAGCGATTCTGTTGGAAGACAGGAGCAGTGATTGTGCTGTCAAATGTTCCACTTTCTGAGTGAATCTGATACTTCCACTAATTCACATGAATGCAGCAAGTTATAAATTGTCTACAATTATTTGACAACGTTTGCAATGTTTGCATTGCTTTGAAGGAATGTGCTGTGCTGAAACGTGATCCTTCACTACGCATAGGGGTGCAGGCATAGTGAAAATTTTGAATATGAAAAGAGTTACCACTGGGAGAATTGTGACGTTACGAATTTTGAAGCTTTGACTTGCATATATTACTGCTGATGATTGTCTCCACAACATAGAAAATGCTTGAAAGCTGTACTTACCTTGTTCTTTGTATAGTGGCATAATCTTGGCAAGCTTTCCTAGAGGGTCCACATTTTTTCCAAAGTTGGCTTCTTGCCAGTTTGTGCCAGTAATACACTGAAATGGGCACTGGGTTTATTGCTGAATTAGCCAGCAAGGCATGTCCTCCTTCTTGCACCAGGAGTTGGCTTTCATGCAGCCTCATGGCTTCAGCTGGTGACCTGCCATTGTTAAAATAATCTAAAAAGGCTTTCTTTGTGTCCGACAATGGAGAAAGCCTACAAAGGGCATCTGCTGACTCCAAGCTGTGCGTGTGGCCTTTCTGGCGCTAAAGCCTTATGACAGCAGGCACCGGGTTGCTGCCACGTAGAAAGGCATCATTCTTTCTTGTGTTCCTTTTTGTCTTTTTTTATTTGTATATCAATTCTTGCAGGGCATTTCTTCTCGGAAGGCTGGTCGAGTTTAGTACGGTTGTACTGCTTGCAGCGCCACACCTTGTGGAATAGCATCGTGAAAAAACCTTTGAATTAGAAATTTGTGGTGCTATGCAGGGAAGTCATTGAACAGATAACATTTGTGAGGGTCATATTAAACTGGAATCATGTTTCTTCATTAGTATTGTTATTTTAGGTAACATTCCACACACATGTAATGATACTGCATGAATGTTGTGTCTTTTCCTTTATTAAAGCCTTTCATAGGTAATCCAAGTTTCGGTGCTCAATTCTATCTATTCCTTCTTACAATAAATTCAGTATTCTGATATTTATTTTCATTTTTTTGTTGTTGTTGTCAGAAGTTCTACTCCCATGATTTATGCTGAATATATTGGCACAGAAACTAGAACGAAAATCTGCACGATACGAGGCCTACAACGAACCTTTCCACATAGCTAAATTGCAGGCATCGCTAAACTGCTGCAGCAAATCTGCCCCGGGCTCTGACCGTGTGGTATATGAAATGCTGAAACACTTACCTTCCGAAACGCAAAAAACGCTCCTTTCCCTGTACAATGCCATATGGTTCTCGGGTGAAATACCTAGTTCTTGGAAACAAGCTATTGTTATCCCTGTTTTGAAACAGGGAAGGGATCCATCTTTGGTTTCAAGCTATAGGCCTATAGCTTTAACAAGTTGCCTGTGTAAACTTTTTGAGAAGATGATCAACCGTCGGCTGCTACACTTCCTGGAATCCGAAAGAATGCTTGACCCATATCAGTGCGGTTTTCGAGAGGGTCGATCTACAGCTGATCATCTCGTGCGCATTGAGACAAACATCCGTGAAGCTTTCGTACACAAGCAGTTTTTCCTTTCTGTTTTTCTTGACATGCAAAAAGCGTATGATACTACATGGCGCTTTGGGATATTGAGGGACCTCTCGGAACTGGGTATACGTGGAAAAATGCTGAATATAATCGAGAGCTACCTGTCCGACCGAACATTTCGTGTTCGTGTCGGCAAAGTTCTGTCACGTCCATTTGTCCAGGAGACCGGAGTACCTCAGGGTGGCGTACTCAGTTGTACACTTTTTATTATAAAAGTCAATTCCTTGCGTTTGTGTATCCCGCGGAATATGTTCTATTCAGTCTATGTTGATGATATCCAGATTGGTTTTAAATCTTGTAATATAGCAATATGCGAGCGCCAGGTTCAGCTTGCTCTTAATAAGGTGTCAAAATGGGCCGACGAAAATGGGTTCAGCTTCAATCCACAAAAAAGCACCTGCGTTCTTTTTTCCAGGAAAAGAGGCGTGAACCTCGAACCAGATATTCATCTACAGGGACATCCATTGTCTTTAAGAACAGAACACAAGTTCCTAGGTGTTATTTTAGACGCGAAACTATCATTTGTACCACATATAAAACACCTAAAAAATAAGTGTATGAAAACTATGAATATTCTCAAGGTTTTGTCGCGTACGTCATGGGGCAGTGATAGAAAATGCATTATGAATCTCTACAAAAGTCTCATACTTACACGTCTAGACTATGGGGCCATAATTTATCACTCGGCCACACCAAGCGCATTAAAGATGCTGGACCCGGTCCACCATCTAGGCATCCGCCTTTCTACGGGTGCTTTTCGGACGACTCCTGTAGAAAGCCTTTACGCGGAATCTAACGAATGGTCACTTGATTTGCAGAGAAGCTACAGTTCCTTTATCTATTTTCTAAAGGTCAGCGCAAACAATGAACATCCTACGTACAGTGCTGTAAATGATCTATCTAGCTCTCAGCTATTTAATAATCGTCCTGCATTGAGAGCACCATACTCGCTACGTGTACGACGTCTTGCCCGAGAAATGGAAGTCCCACTGTTGGAGCACCACGTGATGTCCCCCGCTGTACAGCTGCCGCCATGGCAGTGGCAGCTCATAGACTGTGATGTATCTTTTTTACATGTGACGAAGCATGCGCCGATTGCACACATCCATACATACTTCCTAGAACTACAGCACAAGTACACCTATCCTGAATATTTTACCGATGCATCGAAGTCTCAATATGGTGTGTCCTACGCAGCGGTCGGACCATCCTTTTCAGATGCCGGCCTTCTGCATCCTAATACAAGCATCTTCACAGCGGAAGCCTATGCGATAATTGCGGCCGTTAAACACATTAAGCAACTAAAACTACAAAAGGCAATAATATACACCGATTCTCTAAGCGTGGTAAAAGCTCTGAAAACCCTTAAAAAACACAAAAACCCCGTCCTTGTCTCGCTCTACTCACTTCTATGCACAGCCTACACATTCAAACAACAAGTCGTAGTGTGCTGGGTGCCTGGGCATCGCGAGATCCAAGGTAACGTGATGGCAGACCAGCTAGCTGCATCCGTCCACGAGAGCACTGCCAATACAGACATAGCTGTTCCTGCGCTTGACTTAAAACCCTTCCTCAAACGACAGCTCAGAGCATATTGGCAGAGATCATGGGATGGACACATGCAAAATAAACTGCACGTTATCAAGCCGCGCCTTGGTGACTGGCCGCCCGTATCAAAGTCACGCCGAACACAAGTATCACTTACAAGGTTAAGAACAGGACACACACACAGTACACACTCACACCTTCTGTGTGGTGGTGACCCACCCATGTGCGATAAATGTGGTCAACCCCTTACCGTGCTACATCTTCTCATTCAATGCAGTCATTTAGATCCTATTAGAAAAAAGCATTTCCCATTAATCTATCGAGAACAAATGCCTCTTCATCCAGCGATGTTCATCGGTAGGGATCCGCTCTTCAAACATGATTCACTGTTCGCGTTTTTAAAGGATGTTCGTAGTTTTCATGTTATTTACCCTGGTAATCCACAGCACGACCTCTGAAGAGAAGTCGTTGCTGCGGTAGACACATTGTAAAGCACCTGCCTCGTGGCCCTTGGATACAAGGGCACTGACGAGGCTTTCGTGCTCATACCCTGTCTCCATAGTTTTATTGTCATGACGGTTTTGCCATTCGTTCTCACTGCACACATTTCCTGCCACTGCCATTATTTTAAAATGTATATTTTACCCGCCTTTCGCGCGTGGAATTTTAGGCCCCTTTACAGCCAGTTACCATAACCATTGCTCACATCTTTTGTCCCATGAAATGGCGCTCTTTGGCCGTGAAACGGCCCTTGCGCCAGAAAACATCATCATCATCATATGCTGAATATATTGCGCAGTGTTTGCCTCAGTATACATGGCAGTACGAGCTTTCACAGAAATTTAAGGACTAGTTACATTAGAAAAAAAAAGCAGTGCATGTATTAGCCATCCTTGTGTCATGCTTTACGATAAGAAGTTGGCCTTTAGTGACTTGTAAAAGTGATTTATTGTCAGTTTAGCGCATTTTTTTTAATGATCCATGCTTGTCTTGGTCACTCATGCTTTGTTCCGAAGTAGCCTTGTTATATGTGAAGACCGCAGAGGAAACTACGCTGGCAACAGCGTTGTCTTCTTGCTGTGCTTAGGAAGTTTGAAAAAATTCACGCATATCCACGGAGTGAATGATGATGAGTGGGCGAAGCTCCGGAGGTTCATAGTAAATCGTGCCGGGTTCCGGATTAATTTAGCCATGCTTCGTGCTGTATGGACAGAAAACTGAGTTCTCTAGAACACTGGTATTCGTTTCGCATCTTCTACTTTCCAGAAAATTTGTGAACTACTTAAAACTGGCGCTATTGTGATGTAATACGAAACCGAAACTGAGTGATGCTGGAGTAGACGAAGAAGAACCGGCGTGAACTCGTGACACAAGAGCGCGTGCCAGTGCTCGAGGTAGCTCAGCGTTTGATGAAGACGAAGTGGCTACGACGGACAACTACGGCAGACAAGCCTACGCCTTAAGGAGCTTCGCCCCTAAAAGTGTAACTTGTTTTAACTGTAGTCATTTCATCAAGTTATCCAAAAATGTGACAGGGACTGCACGTACGCTTTAATAGCTTCTGGAAGTAAACAGGGCAATCATCATTTTCAGCAACTGCAAATTAACCTAGCGAAATTCGCAAGACAACACTAAATGAGCACATTTTGTAACCGCCGCCTACAACACGCGCTAGCTGGAACGAAATCTCATTTAGCTGAATTTGTTATGAGTAGCATGTAAGATCTCGTGCAAGAAATTTTGGCAAAGCCTCTGCTGGCAATTTGTCAAAATTCTTCAGGGTAATTCAAGTTTCTTTTTTATTGTTTATCGAAAACGTTTTTTCACACCTTACGTGACATTACTGCCTGCTTTTCAAGCGTTTAATAGGTACTGTTAATGATCTTGTTGAGCTGAAGCAAGAAAAAGTTGGGCGAGTTGGTAGAACACTATGAAATTTTTACCATATTGTCACAGCCGCCAGGTGTTCTCGGCCGCCCTCGTGTCCAACTAGATAAGAGACGGCGTGGGAATGTGCGGAGCGAGGTTCGGCGTCCTTTGGAAAAAGGGAAAAAGCCGCTAATTGCCTCCCGAGGAAAAGCTTGGCCTTGCGGGCCGTTTTATCGGCAACGCCTCGGGATGCCGCCGGCACCGCCAAAGAAACGCAGCCGCCGGGCTGGGGCCCCCCGCAGCGGGGCGGCGCGCTTTGTTCATCACGCGAAAGGGAGAAGATGATTCTGGCCCGATTTGGCTGCCACGGCAGTTGACGCCTTGACCAGCAAGAGAGCAGCCAGCGGTGTCGCGAGTCTCGCGTAGTCGTCGGGTATGGAGCGGCTGAAGTGACGAAAACAGTCGTGCACAACATCGGGCCCTCTCTTCGTCTACCGAAGCCCGCGAGACACCAGTGACACCCGTCAACTCCTCTACGTAAGCGTCGCGACCGTTATTAGTGAGTTTTAGTATATCGGAAAGCAGCAAACGTAAAGATTTAGCGTTAAGGTTAACGTTACGGTAAAGCGGGGTGCACTTAGCGGCACAAACTAGACTTTTAGTATAGCGGAAGACAGCGAAACGCTAAAGCTAACGCAAAGGCATGTACGGCGACAACTACACCTTAAAACAACTCTTATTAAATCCCTAAGTACGCCACAAAATCATTGAGCCAGTATCGTGTAAGTGTGTTGTTAGTGGTGTGTCGGCAGACCCGAAAAACATCGCTTCGTTTCAAAATGCCGCCATCGAGTCTCCTTTCTGACCCGTACTGCCTGTCATTTCGAAGTTGCGATGACACAGGAGCGCTTAATTTATACTTTGGAAACCAGAGAAGCTACGCGGGCAGTCCATGTCGTCGAGGCTATGCCGTATACGAGAAATTTCGCCGACATTTCCGCTTTGAGAAGGCGGATTTTCCGCTTGTCATCAGTGCTCCGGAGCTTCTGCAACATTTCTCCAGTGCCCAGGGGGTGCGCATCTGTGCATGTGCCTGCGAAGGCTGGCTTATCCAAGTCGCCTTTGTGACTGAAGGAATACTTCGCCAAACAATACTGTCATTTCAAGCATTATACATACAGTAATCCACTCGTCTCGGCTTTGTTTAATTGGTTGTAGCTTGAAACAGCCGATGTACAAAAAGAAAAACGCCCCGGTGGCAGTGCTGCCATCTCGACGAGACTACCGTAAACGTGAGCAAAGCAACATGGCCTCTGAGATTTCGAGCGCCGGCACGCGCAGTCTCGAAGGCCGTGAAAGCGACTGCACTCGTATTTTAAGCCTTGTGTGCCGCTTACTGAGAGCGTATCTTGAAAACGGCGACACATTGTCACCAATACACTGCTGGCGAAGCTTAATTAGCCAAACCTAAGGCAAATAAGAACATGAGCGGGTAATGAATGAGCTTAACAATGCAGGCCGATGTCCCGACAGATCTGAAGCGAGTGGTCTCACTTCAACTGACGCCGCCATCTTGCCAGCCGTACGGGTCCCTTTGCGAGCGTTAGCGTTGAACGATATCTTCCGAAATAGCGTAGGCACGTAAGGGTATCGTATACGTTAACGTTCTGCGCATGCGCGGTGTGTTCCACGGTCACGTTAACCTTACGCTAAATCTTTGCGTTGGCTGCTTTCCGATATACTAAAACTCACTATTGTTGGACATTTCCGTAGGGCATAATTATTTTCATTTAATGTTCTTTTTATATTCACCGAATTTCGGTGTCAGAACGAAGCGTGCGCTGCGTCGCACCAGAGATAGTGTATCGAGTTAGTTCTCGTTATGTTTTCTTTTCATCTAGTTATTTTATTACCAGTGTTAACTCCTGCGTTGTTTATACTTGTATTGATACCTTGTCGCATGTATTTCCTCCGAGTTCCTGTCGCGCGTGTTCCTATAGTCTGAGTTCATTTATTTTGTAAGTGCCTATTGCCTTGCTCGTGATTAAATGCTTTTGCTTCTAAGCACCTATCCGTGTCTGTCTGAGTGTGCGTAAGTCAGGACCAACACCACCACACGTGCCAACCGCACGGGTCGGCCGGCGAACTCAAAACCAAGTGTACCGCTTCGAGGCTTTTAGGGCGCCGCAGGCCTAAGCGTAAGTGGAAGCCTACGGGTCTGCCGAAACGCCGCTACTGAACGGCGTGCCTGAGCGAAGTGTGTGACACGTATGCAAACGAATGAGTCACCAGGAAGAAGAGACAATGTATGCGCCGACTAGCAACTGGCGTTTTTAGTGACACAAACGCAATATTTAAATGTACAATTTGTTCACGTGCCTTATCTATATCACTTTCTTTTAATTCCTTTTGTTTTGTTTCCTGCGGGCCTCTCTGGCGCATATTCCTTTTTGTATGTATTGTGCGTTTAAATATTGTGTATGCGTCAATAAAATCTCAAATTGCGAGTCGGCGCTTGTGTTGCCCTCGTAGTGTCTCGTTCGTTTGCGTGCTGTAAAAAATTCGCATAATGATCTTGCTGCCCATATTTTAAAACAAATTAAGAACAAAGCTCTAACATTGACAAATATATGAATGCTTGAAATAGCACTGCTTGATCGAAGAATCGCGTCTTGCGAGTGCAGTTCGGAAGCTTCATGCAGTCCCCCTACCTCTCGCTTACACGTGTCAGACATTTATACGTCTGACACGTGTAAAGTGTGCGGAGCGAGAGCGACGCTGCAGCACATGCTGTGGACATGCTCAGGGAGCGCACAGCAGGATCCCCTTATTAGGAACGGGGTAGACATGGCAGTCTGTGACCGCGGGGCGCGATGGGAGGCGTGCCTGCTCAGCCAAAACCTCGCTGATCAACTCTGGGCCGTCCGGCACGCCGAGGAAGCCGCCCGTGTCCAAGGGCTCGGGGCCGTCACGTAGGCTGGGGTGCTTGTGGCCCTACCCCGGCACAATCGCCGGACCTATTTGTGGATTAAAGTTTTCTCTCTCTCTCTTAAGTATTCCTTTAGCTGTCGCGTGAAGGTCCTTGGTTCAAAACATCGTTGGGGGGAATTTCATTTTTTAAAAGATGTCGGGTGCGTTGCCAGTAAAGAAAATTCACTGTTTATTGTTAATAAAAGTGGCTCTGCGGCTTACATTATGCCTTTTCCAATGAAATAAATTAGCCGATGTTGCCGGAAGTGTTGCTTCTTTGGAAGAATAGTAACAAATTTGCGTACTATTAATATCCATACCTTTGGCGTCTTGCGGCTGGCTGTGCAAAGTCGACAATCCAGGATGTGTTTGTTCGAAGGGCATATTCCTGCACCCATCGGCAAGCTCCTCCTTCACCAGTAAAGCTTACGCGCAGGACATCAACTTCGTTCGACGAAGCACCTTCGTCCCTAACACAGGCGTCTGTACAAGCCATGCCACCTTTAAGCACGACAACGAAAAATGCGTGAGTACACGCCCAACTCGGATGTCCGAAGAATGACCGCAATGCAAAAAATGACAGCGACTCGCTCGTTCCGGCGACGCTGTAGCAGACTACAAATGCTAAACTCGCGCTCTTCTGCTTGCCGCCATCTTTATATAGCGATTGTAAGAGAGAGGCAAGAGGCACTGACTTTCGACACAGCGCGGGCTTTTCCGCCGAGAAGCTGCGCTGCACGACCATGTCGAATGAAGCGACACGCAATTCGATGTGGCAATTCGATATGGGGGCTGCTCGCTCGCTAGTTTCGGCGATCGCTTTCCAAGCAGACTACAGTAGGCATTGGAGCCCGGAGCTCACCAGCGGCACTGCCTTGTTTAAGCTTCACCACTTAGGCCGCTGCAGAAAAGCACGCAGAGATGTGGTTTGGTGTGGAGGGGAGAAAGCTTCGTTTGGTCAGGCTCACCCACTCGCTGACGGAACTGTTCCATCACACAACACCACCACCTTCTTTCATCGGAGAAGGAGGAGATACTACTGAAGCGAAGCGCGCGCGCTCTCTCTACCCGCTTTATTTATTGCAGCAGCTGTTGGAGAGAGGGGAGAGGAGAGTCGCGCATGCGTAGTGTGTGCGGACGGACGCCGCGCGCGCGCGCTCTACCAGCTTTATTTATATCAGCAGCTGTTGGAGAGAGGGAAGGGAGAGGAGAGTCGCGCATGCGTAGTGTGAGTGCGGACGCCGGACGTGTGACACACCTGCGAGCAAAGAGATGCTCCGCATCTAAAAAAAAATGCAGGCAGCAGAAAGCGACAATACCAAAGTAAACGCCCACGTGGCCGTTGGGAACAAAAAGGTTAACCTCTACAACTCGAGAAAGAAGAAAAAAGATGCAGGCAGCGGAAAGCGACAATACCAAAGGAAAAGCGCACGTGGCCATACGAAGCAAAAAAAAAATCCACGCATATCCACGGAGTGAATGATGATGAGTGGGCGAAGCTCCGGAGGTTCATCGTAGATCGTGCCGAGTTCCGGATTAATTTAGTTAAATCGCACGCTACGAATCCTTAGGGTTCAACTACGCACAAGTGAAATCTCCCACCGGCACTTCATTGCAAGTCAAGACCCAGTGCCTATATATATATATATATATATATATATATATATATCGGTCATATATATATGGGTGGCCGGTGAACGGTTCTCTAGCGCGAGCAGTCGTATTTTTCAATCAAGAAACTCGCTAGAAGACGCTGCCTACGTCAACGTGGTCTCTCGCGGGTGAGGGCGCGTTCTCCTTTTTTGCGAGCTGGTGGAGCTTTCATCGAAGAAAGAGCGTTTCCATAGTCAACGCGCGCCTTTCGCTCTCTCTGTCTCTCTCTCACAAGACAGCAGATGGAAGAGTGAGAGAGCTCGCGCGCCGCGAGCAGTGGCGTAGCCAGGAATTTTTTTCGGAGGGGGGCACTAATAAGATGAGGATAGGGGTAAGAAGGCAAGACTTATTGCGCGTTGTTTTCTTTTCAGTTAAGAAGGTCCGCCGCGGTGGTGTAGTGGTTACGGTACTCGGCTGCCACCCAAAAAACGCGGGTTCGATCCCGGCCGCGGCGGTCGCATTTTCGACGGAGGCGAAAATGCCAGAGGCCCGTGTACTGTGCGTTGTCAGTGCACGTTAAAGAACCCCAGGTGGTCTAAATTTCCGGAGCCCTCCATTACGGCCTTTCTCTCCTCTCTATCTCTTTCACTCCCTTTGCCCCACCCCAACGGACGCTTAGCCGTGCTCCTTACATGGGTTGCAGAAATTAGCGTCATTTCCTAACCGAACCACAATCATCATCATCATCATCAGTTAAGAAGTACTTGGAGTACATGCGTATAGTATGGCAACGAAACACGCAACGTGCTTCTTCCTCAAGTAATCGCCTTTTCGCTAGCTTTCTGTGCTCGTAACGTCACTAAGTACGCTCAGCGGAGCATCTCATTGAACCGCGGTTGAGTGTTGGCCTTGTTGCACATTTTCAAGTTACATTCTATTTCTGTTTGGTCGAACTTATACGCTTTCTGTAAGGTTGCGCTGAAGCAAATGCAATACGTTGATTTGAACCAAGCGGAGCCAAGGGATCAAGAGGATAGTATAAAAGATGAACAGAAAGCAGTCATTTTCATGCAGCATATTTTATTGAACTGCAGTAGTTATTGAAAGACAATGTTGGTAGGAAAACAAACATACCCAGGCTTGGTGGTGGGCTGAACAAAATAAAGTGACATCCGCTGTCATGTTACATTTTGTACCGTAGTAAGGACAATAGATGACAAAACACAACTCTAGACTGCACACCACATGTACAGTCATGAGCAAAAGTTTGGATACCATGGCACCAGAAAAAACTTTAAATTCCGAGTAGCACAGCTCTACAACATGGAATCGCACCACTGCATTACATCGGTCGAACAAGTGCACCTAGGCTGAACCACCTGATTTAAGCCAACTTACTCGGACAGCAAAGAAAAATACCTGTTTGTGGCACCCATTGGTCTCCAAACTTTTGCTCACGACTGTACATCCACATGATGCTTACAGCAGCAAAATTACAATGAACTTCGAAAACCTAAATAATAAAATCAAAACGGCGGCGACTTTGACCAAAACGGTCGATTACCTCAGAAGCGCTGATACTTATGTCTCTATTACAATACAAAAGTGCGAGCCCTGTCAAACGTTCTTCTGACATTGTCGAGCGCAAGTAGTTTTTCAGCAATCTCAGGCTCGAAAAGCTTCTCTCTGCTGAAGCGGTGGTGATTGGTAGTGTCACTAATAACTGAAGGAGCCGGTACAGATTGGGATAAAATTTTTCGTCAGTGTGGAAGGGCGTCGGGTCTTGTGCTAGGGCGCATGGCAGGCTCGGTCTTCTCCCATTTACACCACCAGAGTCTTAGTTCCCCCATCGCGGCCCTTTCGTCCACATCATGACTAAATGCCTGGACGAGCTTTGCCGCGCAGTCCTCTCTGATGTCCTGCGCTGTAGGAAAAATGGAGGGAATGATAACTTTAAAACATTCAGTAACTGTTCTCTGGCGCCCAAAGCGTTCATCCAACTGTACCAGTATGGAATCGATGAAAGGAATGAACACGTTTCTGCGGTAGTATTCTTCGGGGCTCTCGGCTGTGGAGTCTACTTTGCGTTGCTGTGTGCTGTTTCGTCGATTGGACATGACCACACCAAATTTGGAGGCCAAATCTACCACTTTGGGAGAAATTTTCGTAAAGGAGTCATCTGCCTCTTCACGAATTTTTCTCACTGCTTCTTGGACAACGTCGACGTCGTTTAATGCCGCGATAATGTCAACATCCTTCGCCTGCAGCTTTCTGGACAGTGGCATTGTGATTGCTAGTACGTGTTCAGCAATGTGTGCACTAACAAGAAATGATGGTGATAGTAATGCATGTAACAAGTTGTTTGCTTGTGTTGACCTTTCCAAATTTTCTTTCGTTTTCATGTCTTCCAGTGTTGCGACGACAGCTTCAAACAAATCTAAAAATGAAAGAAGAGCGTCGTGCCTCTCCACCCAGCGTGTTTCGCACAAATTGAGGAGCCGCTTCCTTTGCGACTGCGGGTACATCGAGCCAATGGTGTCTCGCAGAGCAGCAGAGCGCATAGCTGATTGCCTAAAAAATTTTGCTGTTTCTTTCACTGTTCCAAAGCAATTACGTATATCCCCGACAGAGCAGGCAGTACAAAGCACCAGGTTGAGTGCATGTATAAGGCGGATGGGTATTTTTTGCGCACGGCAGCTTGTACTCCATCAATTCTCCCAGCCATTGAACTGGCACCATCGTATCCTTGTCCACGTAGGTTTTCCATGTTGACACCGATTTCAATGAAGAATTTCTTCAGCGAGACCCCTGCCGGTTTGATCTTGCACGGGAATAAAACCAAGGAAAACCTCAGCAATGTACTTTCGTTCCTTATCTAGACACCTAGCACAAATTGTCAGTTGTTCAATGCCAGAAATGTCAGTTGTTTCATCCGCTAATATAGCAAAACAACCTGAAGCATTGACATTTGAGGCTAGGCGCTCCCTAATAAGGTCTGAAGAAACTTGAACAATTGCATTCTGGATGGTTGGGCTGATATAAGACGCATTGCCGGGACATGTCACAAGGTGGTTCTTAAGTGCTATGTCACGGCAGTCCGCTCGCATGCGCAGAAACGCTCTGAAATTTCCTTCATTCACATCGGGAGGTGTGCCTATGTCCAACGGTCCACCATCCTTATGGCCACGAAGCGGCAAACCTTGGCGCCCACAAAACAAAACGGTTTCGACAATGGGCACTAACGTCCTCCTGTTTTCATTTATTTGTGATTGTCTTCCTTGGTCTAGCTGATCAATGACTGAAGCAACGCTGCCTGAAAATGTCTTCAAAGAAACATCAGCTGCCACTTGACAGTCACGATGATATTTTGTATTTTCGTGGGCATTGAACGCTTCCAGCAATGTTTCCAGTTCGTGAACGGTCTTGTCACAAGAGCTCCATTCTCAACATGTTGCCCTTTACCAATTCCCATTCCACAGAAAAGTACGCAAACGCGGCAATAGGCCCCCTCTTTAAAAGCGGAGTAGCAAAGCCAGCGATACCGGTCAAGCCATGCCAGCCGAAACTTTCGCGTTTTCTTTGAGTCTCGTTGAGCTGTGAATGGATAATCTGGAGAAGGGCGCCAGGGCAGCAGCTGGTGTCTTGTCACGTCGTCAACCTTGGTGCAGTCTTGTAGCCCAATGTCAAATTTTCTTCTTGGAGGTCGACTACTACAAGATCCTGAAACGAAGCAGTGTTGACAATAATAAATATATTACCTTGATACTGCTCTATGTACATGCTTTTGATGATATATCATCATGCTTTAACAAACAATTACGCCCAGTTTGTAAAGGGAGACATCACCAGCCTCACTCGTTTGGGGAGAGCGCTATCGACAGCGGGATCACCCATGGTTGGCCAGAATGCCATCATGTGCTTTGTGACTTCTCAATCTTTGTAACCACTTCAACTTAATAAATAGTTCCCCTTGAAGCACCCAGTCGTGTCATCACATGGTGTCAGAAGTGATAGAAGCGGTCGAAGTCAACAATGGCCGGCGAGAATGGTCTGCGACCACCGAAATCGTTGGATACGAATTCGAGCGACCCTACCACGTGGGAAGACTGGTTGCAAGCATACGAATGGTATGAAACCGCCGTCCAGCTTCAGACCAAGACGCCCGAAGTGCAAGTAGCAACATTTATGTCTGTTATTGGAACCGAAGCTCAAAAGATCTTTCGTACGTTCAACCTAACGGAGAGCGAGAAGAAGGACGTGAAAGTTATCAAGAAGAGGTTCACTGAGCACTTCACGCCGCGCATAAATCACGCCTACGAACGCTACAAGTTCAATCTCATGACACAAAAGGAGGGAGAAACCTTCACGGATTATGTGACTGCTGCAAGGTTGCAGGCAAGCAGGTGCAACTACGGCTCGCTGACGGAAGAACTCCTCCGCGACCGAATCATTGTGGGTGTTAGAAATGACTTCGTAAGAGAACAACTCCTTACTGACCCAACTCTCGACTTGGAAAAAGCGATTCACCTGTGCCGAGCCAACGAGCAAGCAGCCCAGCAAATGAAAGATATGACGACACAGGGCACCCAAAAAGTCGACGCATTGCGACAGAGCGCAGCCAAAGGGCGGAACAACGATGAAGACAAGCCAACTGACTCGCCAACAAGAGCGATGTTCAAGTGTGGATACTGCGGGACCAAGCACGCGAAAGGCAACTGTCCAGCATATGGCAAGAAGTGCAAGAAATGCAGCAAAGTCGGACATTTCGCGACGGTGTGCCGAACGGGAAGGAGACAACAACAACGACGAGTGAACGCGACGGGTGTTGAGCAGTCCAACTCCGACGACGAAGTGTTTATCTCCTTGATTCAAAACGAAAACAGCGCCGAAGAAGACTGGCACGAGACCATTACTTTTGCGTGTGGGAAGTCAATTGACATGAAACTAGACACAGGCGCCCAGTGCAACGTCCTGCCACTGAATGTTGCCACGTCCCTAGGTCTCAAATTGACTCAGTCACCAGTGAAACGCATCGTGTCATACACCCAGCACAAGCTTGATGTGTCAGGAGAATGCATAGCCCCATGCACAGTGCGAAACAAGCCCGTCAAGATTAAATTCGTCGTTGTAGACGGACAGCTAACGCCAATATTGGGCAGAAATGCATGCGATGTGTTGAACCTTGTGAAGCGTGTGCAAGTGCTAGACAAGCACATGCAAGATGACCTCTACATGGGACTCGGATGCATAAAAGGTTTTGTGTACGACGCAGACTTGATAGAGGATGCAAGCAAATGTGAGGTCAGGCCTCCGAGAAAGGTACCATATGCCCTCATGGACGACGTAAAGACTGAACTCGACAGCATGGAAAAGGCTGGAATTATCAAAAGAGTCAATGAACCAACCCCCATATGCAGCCAAATGGTAGTCATCAAGCAAAAGGGCAAGCTAAGGATCTGCCTTGACCCAACAGACCTGAACAAGATACTTCTTCGACGGCACTTCCCACTGAAGACACTGGAAGAAATTGCCGCACAAGTGAGTGGATGCAAAGTATTCACACTACTCGACTTAAAGAAAGGCTTTTGGCAGCTGCCAGTGTCCGAGAAAACGCAGAGATACTTGGCATTCAGCACCCCCTGGGGCAGATATACGTTTCTACGAGTTCCCTTTGGAATATCGACAGCACCGGAAGTATTTCAACAGGTCGTTACAGAAGTCTTAAAAGGCCTCCCCAACGTTGCCAACTCAATGGATGACATTCTAGTTTACGCCAAGACAGCTGAGGAGCTAGAAAAATACACCAAAGCAGTGCTACAAAGGCTGCGTCAGGCTGGCGCAAAACTAAATGAACAAAAATGTGTCTACAACCAGACGAGGGTCAAGTTCTTAGGCCATGTACTCACAGACAAAGGTCTAGGAATAGACACAGACAAGGTCACAGCAATTGAGAAAATCAAAGAACCAACCAACAAAGCAGAACTGCAAAGACTTCTGGGAATGCTAGAATATCTACAGAAGTTCCTACCCAACTTGGCAGAAAAGGCAATCCCTCTGAGAAAGCTCCTAAAGAAGGACACAACATGGATGTGGACTGAAGAACAGAGCAATGCACTAGAGGCTATTAAAAAAGACCTCAAAGAAGCACCTACATTGAAGTACTATAATGTAAATGGTGAGCTGACACTCTCAGTTGACGCCAGCTCAAAAGCGTTGGGTGCAGTGCTAATGCAAGAGGGAAAGCCAATTGCGTATGCATCAGCAACGTTAAACACTGCACAAAGGAACTATCCGCAAATAGAAAAGGAAGCGCTGGCAATCAGGTATGGCTGCAAGAAGTTCCACCCATACATTTATGGCAGACCCTTGCGAATAGAAACAGATCACCGTCCACTGGAGACAATCAGCAAGAAACCACTTGGACTTGCACCACCCAGACTACAGAGACTCCTCTTTGACATCCAACACTATGGTCCCACAATCGTCTACAAAAAAGGGAAGGACCTACACATTGCAGACCTGCTTAGCCGTGACTGCAACACAAGCGAGGATGCAGGCACCATCGCTGAAGAATTGGAAGTTCTTGCCATACTGCCTATGTCAGAAGAAACGATGGCAGAACTGCAGACAGCAGTGGCACAAGACGAAGCCATACAAAGTGTGATACAGGCGACAAATCACGGATGGCCTGATGCAAGAAAAATGACAAGTGCACAAAAGCTGTTCACACATTTGCGTGATGAACTATCCGTGTATGAAGGCCTGTTGTTTCGCGGCACTCGAATAGTAATGCCAAACACTTCGAAGGATAGAGTCATGAAGTCTATCCACGCTGGACACCTGGGCATCAACAGCTGCCTAAAAAGGGCAAGAGAGACCGTTTATTGGCCGGGCATGTCAAACGACGTGCGCAACATTGTACAGACTTGTACAGTGTGCCAAACAATGCAAAGGCGTCCTCCAAAGGAGCCACTGTTGCCAAAAGAAGTGCCGGAATTGCCATGGGAGCGTGTGGCAGTAGACATATTTGACTACAAAGGAAGACCACACTTAGTGATAGTAGACAGTTACTCTGGCTACATAGACTATTCGGAGCTGAAACACTGTTCCGCAAGAGAAGTGATCCAAGCAATGAAGGCATGGTTCGCGACACATGGAATACCCAAAGTGGTTGAATCTGACAATGGAACTTGCTTCACGGCTCGTGAATTCAACACTTTTCGGAAAGAGTGGAACTTCCAGTTGGAAACATCCAGCCCGCTATATCCAAGATCCAATGGCCTGGCTGAAAGGGCAGTACAAACAATGAAAAACCTGCTCAAACGATGCGCATCAGACGGCAGTGACATACAGATGGCACTGTTAAACATAAGAAATGTACCACGAGATGGAAACCTAGGCTCACCAGTGCAACGTCTCTACGGAAGGCGTACAAGAACCACATTACCCACTAAAACGGACTTATTAAAGCCAAAAATTATCAAAGACGTCGCAGAAAAATTGTCACGAGAACGAATGAGGCAGAAGGAGTATGCCGACAAGCACACTTCAAGAGCTCCACCAATACACACTGGTGACAGTGTTTGCGTTTGGGAAGGACCTCGAAGATGGACTCCCGCTACAGTGGTGAACAGGCATGGAGCACCAAGATCCTTCATACTGCAGACACCACATGGGTTGCTGAGACGAAACACATCCATGATAAGGCCAACAAGAACACCAATGACAGCTCAAACAAGGTGTTCCCAGCCACCAATACCAGATCAGCCTAAGGAGGTGCAGGCGGCGTCTGAAACCCAAGCAGCGGCTGAGCCTGTACAAAACAGTGCGACACTGCAGACCCCTAGCAGCCACACAGCAACTCGCTATGGCCGCCTTGTAAAACCAGTTGTCAAACTGAACCTGTGATAAAGGAAGATGTAAAGGGAGACATCACCAGCCTCACTCGTTTGGGGAGAGCGCTATCGACAGCGGGATCACCCATGGTTGGCCAGAATGCCATCATGTGCTTTGTGACTTCTCAATCTTTGTAACCACTTCAACTTAATAAATAGTTCCCCTTGAAGCACCCAGTCGTGTCATCACACAGTTCTACACGAAAAGTAACCCTGCTTTGAAACATCTTCGTCAGAAACGTTTCAGCGCAAATGACTGACGAGCAATAAGCTCATTTGCCATTGCAAAAAGAAAAAAAAAAACTTCGCAAAACCGACCGCACTACGAATGCGATTATTAGTGCGGCTGAAACTAAAACAAGGTAGCGAAATACCCTCAGCCAAAGTGTGTCACTTATGCATGGTGAAAGCACTTCTCTCAATGCGCTAAGCCAGGGGTTCTAAAACTTTCTCACGTTGGGGAACTGAACATTGAATTATTTTATTATTTTTATTATGATTTTCTTTCTTTTGCAAAACAAAAACGGCTGCATATACCAGTCGCACATCGAAATGGCTGTCGACCGATAATCGTAAAGCTAAGCCTAAATGTTCGTAAATGTAGCCGACAGACGGTACGAAGCAACGCATCTTACGCGTATCAAAGCACTCGTTGCACATTTTCATTACAAAACCGACATAGGGCTATGACAAATCACCGTGTACGAAACTGTGCCCCATGATTGCCGACGCGCCATGAGCCACGAATAAAGCGCCCAGGTACCCGTTAATGTCATTTGAACTGGTTTGAACGCGCGAGGATGAAATACCAGCGCTCCGCGCGTTCTGTCACCACGGGTCCACAGATCGTGGAAGCTTCACCGCACGCACTATACGAAGTCTTCAGTGCAGCTACTACGTGGGTACACGCAGACACCCGATGTTCGGTTGTGGCGTGCGATTGCTTCGCTAAATGCAAAATTCACTGCAAGTTTGCTTGTCTCAATAAATGAACTAGTTACTAAACGGGAGTGGGTTACATTCGTTGTGGCCGCTCGCGTAACCTTAAGATCTCCTTCACGGAACCCCTATTTCCGCGGAACCCTGTTTTGTGAACCCATGCGCTAAGCCATTAAGCATCGCCGCCGCGAACTCTACGCGTAGCGCGTGCGCGAATTCAGGCATCGGACTCCGATGGCTGGTTTACTGTCACTTCCTGGATCATCCACTTGCCAGGCCCTGGATCATTCACAAACTTACCGCCAGGCCCTGGATCGTCCACTTGCATGCTGTTTTGTAGCGAGGCATGATCCGGCTTGGCGTCAGCTCGAAGGGCGAGATCCGCTAACCCTATCAGAAAATTTTCGCTGCATCAGAGTGGACCTTTTGACATTAGCAAAAAATAAATCACGCAGGGACATGGTTCCAGTGCACCAGTTCAAATATTTACCTGTATCGGGAGTCTCAGACGATCCAGGAGCGCGCTTCGAAGTCGGTGTGAAAAATGAGTTGATTCTTTTTTGTGACATGGCTGAGGGCGAGCCCGGCTCACCAAGCTGAGGCGTGCTTAAGGGTGCGATACTACAACATGATCCACATCATGTGGTCAGGCTCTTCAGGACAGCGCAAACGCGCGAGGCAGTTAAGATTCGTAGTCAAGCCCGCAAGCCACTGTATTCGTGATGCCTCGCCAAGCGCAAATCGGGCTCATCTATACTGCCCCCGCAATCGAACCAGTCTCTGCCGGTTCCAACGCGAAGCGGCGACGCCGTGAGGCCACGACGCGTGATCGCAGACGGACAAGCGCATGCGCAGCAACTTAAGCGGATGATATTCGAAGAGCACGGCGCATCCCGGTCGGGAAACCGTGAAAGCGCCCGCGAAACCGCTCGGAAGCACGGTCACCTCGGCCGGCGCGCAGCAGCTTAACCGGCCACAGTTTAAACCCGGCGCAGCGCGGTACATTCGGCACGAAATAAGCAGGGGCTATTAGGAGCGACGTGACATCCGCGCGTCGCCCGGCTGTGCAAGATATGCAATGCATATGTACAGCCGCCCAAATCTTTAGCTATCCTGCGCGAGCGCCGACTTTTTTGTGCGTCAGCGCCGTACGACGGAGCCAAGTTGCAAACAGGGCGAGAGTAAGCGCATGCCCATGAAGCGCGCTCAGCTGGGCCCATCGTCTGCTTGGCTGTTCCTTCGTGAGAACGTCGCCCCGCATTAACTCACTTCAGACGGACAGACAGCCCATCTTGCCCGAATCTTATGTTCCGAAGATCAGCAAGGAACCGAGAAAATGAAATCCGCGGATACATCACACGCCCCCGCGCATGAGATAAGCTGACAAATGTGGAGTGCATTTGTTATCTGGCGACGCAAACGCTTTTTTTTTTTTTTTGCCTTGTAAGAGGGCCGATATCCACGCCAGACGTGCTTCAATGCTTCAGACATATCGAAATGCCATCGCTAAGGGAAGCTGCTAAAAAAACTTGGCCTGATTCACGCACGAATTCTCAGACTCATAAGGAATAATCATCGTTACCGTCATAAATCATAGAGCAATTTCGTTGCATCTGAATAAAACAAAACATAATGCATTCGTAAAGCATTTTATGATGTGTAGCACACTTGCTGATACACTAAAGAAATAAAGTTGAAGGTGTGCACCAATGCGGTGCTCGCAGGCTATTCAGTAGTGGGTGAAGTCACCGCAAAGTTCCACTACGGCAGACATACGACGTGGAAGGGAGTCATAGAGCGCCGGCACGAGGTCGCTGTCGGCCTTGAGCTTCTCCCACTCACTGTTGATGGCCTGCCACAACTCATCAGGAGTTCTTGAGTGGAGGCCCATTTTCGACAAGTTGTGTTTCAAAATTCCCCACACATTTTCTATAACATTCATGTCCGCTCCCTTGGGCGGCCAATCTAGTGTCATCACGCCTAGGTTTTCGAGATGCTTTGTCACTGAGCGTGCCGTGTGGATTGGGGAAAGGTCCTGCTGCAGCAGAAAATGTCCATCACTGTATGGTCCGTCCAGCACGTGAGGAAGGAGCTGATGGTCAATGAGTGTTATGTAATCTTCGGAGCATAGATGACCCACGATGCGGTAGAGAGGACCAAGACCGTCTTTCGTAATAGTGTAGCGAAACGTCGGGGCCGTTAATGTTAGACGCATCGGAAGGTCAGGAAGACGAAGAGGCGTGGGAGCCACTCCGCGCAGGCAAGCGATGAGGAGTCGACACAGTGAATTGGGAGAGCACTCATTCGGGGGTTTATTTAACTAAGACATCTTGAAGTTGGAAAACACACAGGGCAAAAATTATATAACATAGAAAATGGTATCATACCCCGTCGGCCTGCCGGACTGCTCCCCGGTGATGTCGAGCGTCATGGTCCCCGAGTCGGCTCTCAAAAAAGGCCAGTGTGGCCGCTTAAATAGCACTTTTCAGCACCCACGGCAACACGAACGTCTCGGAACACCACCGCCTCCCACCAATAGGAAAACGGCTTACACGGGCCAGTCAGGCAGGCCGAGGTTAACGATGCTCAACGCGAGCCCTCGTGATCGCGTGCATCCGGCTTTGCTACAAAACTAATACAAACAACACATTCCAGAAACTGGCCGCGACGCACACACGTGGTCTTCGTTCTCTGTACTACGTCGTCAAGAAGACTCCCTGCGGTGCGCCGGCTCGTTTGCTTGAGCACCCTTCTAAGAAAGCCGTCGAAAAAGAAAAAAGTACAAGAAAACATTCTACGCGACGCGGTCTTCGCGACACCTCCCCCCTACGAAAAAGAGTGACCCACTCGTTTTATTTGCAAGACAGGAAAAGAAGTACGAAAAGCAATTTTACATAGAACAATTATGTGAGGTGCTCGTTTCAGAAAAGTTATACACCTAAAAGGTGAAAAACTTAAAACAACAAATGGAAAATCGCGAGACTCAAAAATCACTAAAGTTCACTCTCTGGCACTGTAATACAAGTCAGTGTCAGTATCGTAAGCGGCGACATTTCGTTGTCCGTTGTTGCCGTTTGACAATGTCTTCCAATCGCTGTAAAGTTCAGTTTCAGAGTCAGAGCTCTCGCGCTGCCGCACTGCATCACTGGTCCCTGACTCGCGCACACCATGACGCAAACGAAGTTCTCGGTCCGCTCGCGAACCACACTCACGCGCATCACCATTGACGTCGCACTCGCGCACAACACTGGGGTGTAATTCGTGGACATCACTCCCGGCACTGCGCTCGCGCACTTCACTTTGATGGAATTCGCGGTCATCACTGCACTCGCGCACATCACCACTTGGATCTCGCACCTCGTGATCGGCACCGGACTCATCGTCTGCGTCGTCGGCATCGGAACACGATCGAACGTGGCAGGGCTTTAATCGCGCAACATTCACAACGTCACGTTTTTTTCCAGTTTGGTCTACCACCTCCCAGTCGTTTTCGGCTACCCGGCGCACTAGACGGAATGGTCCGTGGTATCTGTGAAGAAGCTTCGTTGTCTTTCCTTTTGCTCGCGAGGGAGTCCATACGTACACCAAGTCCCCCTGACGATAAACAGCACTGCGTCGTTTTGCATCGTAGCTGCGCTTGTTCTTTTCTTGCTGGCGCCTTTCCCGTTCATTCACTAATTTTCGAGCCTGCCGCAGCCGGCGAGCCACTTTCATCGCATCCAGGGTGTAGTCGAATCCACGTTGTGCGCCCGACCCGACATCTACCGGTAGCGTCGGCTCATGCCCGTGAAGAAGAAAGAGGGGAGTGAATCCGGTCGTCTCGTGGGTGGAAGAATTGTACGCAAAAAGAACGTACGGCAGAAATTCATCCCAGTCGCGGTGGTGCGAGGAAACGTACATGCTGAGCATACCAGCCAACGTGTGGTTAAAACGCTCGCACAGCCCGTTGGCCTGTGGGTGGTATGCTGTTGTGGTGGCATGTTCGCTACCCACGAGCCGGAATATTTCCTCGGTCAAGTTGGCAACAAAATGCTGTCCTCGATCGCTTATCACTCTCTCCGGGGCACCATGACGCAGGACGATTTGCTCGACAAAAGCCCTCGCCGCCTCTGCGGCAGTGGCTGCCGGACACGCGACAGCTTCGACCCATTTTGTATGGTAGTCGGTAATCACGACGATGTAGCGGTTCCCTGCTTTGGATTTGGTGAAAGGTCCAAGGAAGTCCATGCCCACTTGTTTAAACGGTCGACCCACAGGTGGGATTGGTTGGAGGTAACCGGCCGGCTTCCCTGGCGGTTGCTTTCGCGTCTGGCAGTCAGGGCAGGAGAGAACGTACTTGCTGACGTATGAGAACATCTTCGGCCAGAAATATCGGCAACGCACCCTCTCCCATGTACGCTTGACACCCAAGTGGCCTGCCGTGCAGTCGTCATGGCAGTGCCTTAATATCTCAGACCTCAAGCATTTGGGGACAACGAGGGCCGCGCGATCCTCCTCAAAGCCTTTCGCCCTCCGATACAGTACACCGTCGATCAACCGAAAACTCCGTGCCGTTCTTTTGGTCTTCCTGACAACGGGAGCACTCGGGTGCTCGAGGTGCTGTACAATGTCTCTAATCCATGGTTCTGCCCTCTGCTTTTTTCCAACATCCACCTGATCCAAAACCAGCAACGGTAAGGGGTTTTCTTCGCTTACTGGTGCGGGATCGTGAGGAAGGCGGGAAAGCGTGTCGGCATTTCCATTCTTGAGGCCAGGGCGGTGTCGCAACGTTATGTCGAACTCCTGAAGTAATAGCGACCATCGCATAAGGCGGCCGTTCGGATTTCTCACTCTCATAAGCCAAGCTAGGCTAGCTTGGTCAGTCACGACCGTGAAATTAGCGCCAAAGAGGTATGGCCGAAACTGTCCGCAGGCGTACACGACTGCGAGGCATTCCTTTTCAGTTGTGCTGTAGTTCATCTCAGCCTTGTTGAGGTGGCGGCTCGCATAGGCAATGACTCTTTCTTGACCTTCAGTTCTCTGGACCAACACGGCGCCAATGCCGTAATCGCAGGCATCGGTGTGCACCTCTATCGGCTTTCGCGGCTCAAACTGACCTAGAACTGGGGCTGTGATCAGCTTTTCTTTGAGGGACTGCATCGCCGCTTCGCAGGCTGCATCCCACACGAAAGGAACATCCTTTTTAGTTAAGTTGGTTAGAGGTCGAGAAATGTGAGAGAAGTCTTTGATGAATCGCCGATAGCAGTTACAGATTCCGAGAAAACTCTGTACACCTTTTTTTGTTTCGCGGCTGGGAGAATCTCTCGATCGCTGCTACTTTGTCTGGGTCTGGCCGGATGCTTTCACCTGTGAGAATGTGTCCTAGATATTTTATCTCCTGCCGGGCGAAGCTGCTTTTCTCAGGCTTCAGTCGCAAATTTGCCGCGTCCAATGCCGAAAACACACTTTCCAAATCTTGCAAATGGGTTGCCATGGTCTTGGAGAAAATTACGATGTCGTCCAAGTACGCCAAACAAACCCTCCAGAGGAGACCACTGAGGACTTTGTTTATCATTCTCTGGAATGTGGCGGGGGCGTTGCACAGGCCAAAAGGGACAACGTTGAATTCGTACAGGCCGGGTCCACAGGCAAACGCGGTCTTTGGCTTATCTTCCTCTTTGATGCCCACTTGCCAGTAGCCTGATGTTAGATCGAGTGTGGTGAAATATTTTGACCCCTGAAGCACGTCGAGAATGTCATCAATTCGCGGCAGTGGGTGCACATCTTTCTTAGTTACTTCATTGACTCTTCGGAAATCGACGCAGAAACGCCAAGTCCCATTTGGCTTTTTAACGAGGACGACGGGTGATGACCAAGGACTGTGAGATTCTCTAATTATCCCATCGCGCAGCATCTCTTCGACCTGTTGCTCAATCTTTTGCCTTTCAAACGCGGAATGGCGATATGGGTGCTGATGAACTGGTCGAGAATCACCTGTGTCGATCACGTGTTCAGCGACGTGAGTTTGCCGGATGGGGTTATCGTTGCTTGTGAATAGATGACGGTACTTCTCAATGAGCGACAGCAGCTCATCCCGTTCAGATTGCTGCAGGTTATCCCCAGTCTGTATGTCAAGCTCATGAGGCACTGTCAAGCTGCCTCATGTCATGCTCATGAGGCAGCTGGCAATAACGGGAGCCGTTATTGCCAGCTGTGCGTCGTGAATAGATGACGCCCATCCAAGCTTTGTTCCGCTGAGCAGATTCACTGGCGACATGGTGGGATTAGCAATACGAAGCAGGCCTCTCCCATGCTCGATCCTCGTCACTGTGCGTGCAACTTGGAGTCCACTTCTCAGCGTGCTGTTCGGCTCGACGAGGTGTATTCCGTCCCTTGCAACTTTTACTTCAATGGCGACCTCTGTGCGAGGTTCAATGCGAATGTGCTCGTGGCACCGCACTTTAAAGGGTCCCTGAAACGTTTTTTTGACATTGCGTCACTGATCAGGCAACACAATTGCGAAATCATTCACACCATAAATAAAGCGAAGCACAATGTGCTAAGGCAGCTAAGGGCTTATTTCTGTCGCCTTCCTCCTTACCACTGCTGTTCCTCCTCAACTCGATCTGCTGCGGAGTGTGCGCTAGCGACGACAGCGCCTACCGCGTCATCCGCTCTGCCGAGCCTCCCGTAGTGACATAGCGCCCCGATATCCTCACTGAGGTCGCCCGCCTCGGCAGTGCTAGCCTCTGTAATAGAGCGCCGGCGACTCGTGTGACGCCGCCAGATGCCGCGATGATACCGTTGGCTGAAACGAAGGAGTACGTTGTAGAAGCACGTTGTTCGCAGCTAGGTTTTGAAAATTACGTGCACGTCACTTGGGTCGGGGCCAATCAGCGACCTCTCATTCGATCGCTCGATGACGGGGGCGTTTGAAAACGCTTTTTGGCGAGCCGCTGCGACCTTTTGCGATACGCGTGTTCAAAACCTTATTGTAAATTACACACTTTACGCACAGCGCTAAAATCTGTCCTGTAATGGTCCTAGTGACCCGCTCTACCGGATCACCATGTTTGCACAAAATCGTCAAAACCGTTTCAGGGTCCCTTTAAGCACATCATTGTGTTCGGGGGCACTTGAGTCTACCCGTAGTCGAAAAACCTCGCCATTGAGTTGGAGCTCTTTCTTGTGGAAATCAATATGAAGTCGCACAGTTCGACAAAAAGGGAGACCACCGAGCAGCTCGTACGGGCAATTCTTGACCATTAAAAACTTTTCTTGAACTTCGGTGGTGCCAAATTCAATATTTATTTCAACTTCAGCATGAGGGGTGAGCAAACCTCCGCCAATTCCTCTGATGAAAATGTCTTTTCTCGATTTGGATGCAGCGCAAATTTTGTTGGCTAATTCTTCTGAGATGACATTTACAGATGAACCGGTATGAATTACGAGTTTTGTCTCGCTACCATTGGCTCGTGTGGGGACTACGAGAAGCTGACTTTCGGACAATGTGCCGATGGGACGGCCGGGCTGGCCCCTTAAACCCGGCCGTTCTCGTTTCCCGAAGGGTTATACTGCCCATCCTGATTGCCAAGGGGCTCCGCATGATCATTTCTGTCGTCCCGGAACCGCTGCCAGCACTGTTGTGCTACGTGGCCGATACGGCGGCAAATCTGGCATCGGGGACGCCCGTCGTTTGCACGGGATGTTCTCGGTGGCCAAGGCACTGGGGGGCGACGCATCTCGTCTTCGATATTTTTTAGCCGGACCGATAACAAGGCGATTGAGTCTCCAATCGCCTTCAAGTCTCCCTCGCGGTCGGCAGTCTCCCGCGGGCAACGCAGTTCTGCTGCGGCGCACGTGGCGACACATGTAGAAGGAGACTGTACTGTCGCGGCGGCGGATGTCATCCCTACAGGAGGCGCGGTGTTTTGCATCCATGACTGCAGTCCAGTAGGATAGTGGTAATCAATCGGCCGTGACCCCGACATACGGCTCATCAAGACTGCGTAATTTATGCGCTGTAAAATTCGGAGGAATGCGGTGCAAGTTTCCGGGTTTGCGATTATCACTTTTTCCTGCACATCCGGACGCAGACCGCGCATAAGGTGCCGCAACCGGTCATCTTCTGACATAGACGGGTTGACTCTTGCACAAAGCTGTACGACGTCATAGTAGTACTGCTTGGGGGTTTCGGACGGCAGCTGGGTTCGGTTTTGTAGCCGCAAATGGGCGATCTCGACTGAGTGACGGCTAGTGAAGGATGTCTTCAATAGCGTCGCCCATTCCTCCCATGAATTAGGGGCACCCGTGAGAGTCTGAGTAGTGTGCCACTTCTTTGCATCGCCGTCTAAAGCCAAATATAAAAATTTAACTTTCGTGGCTTGGTCCCAGTTGTTGAGTGACGCGACATGTTCGTAGCAAAGTAGCCATTCGGAAATAGATTCCTCTGGCGCGCCTCTAAAGACTGGCGGTCCGACGAAAGGTATTACTTGGGGGGTAGCCATAGTAGAGAGCGAGGAGGGGGTTTTCCTGATTTTTGTTGTAGTTTCCTGATGTTTGTTGACTCGGGGCATTATTTTAGAGCGGGAACATCGCTACCGAGCAACCTCCACCACTTTGTAGCGAAACGTCGGGGCCGTTAATGTTAGACGCATCGGAAGGTCAGTAAGACGAAGAGGCGTGGGAGCCACTCCGCGCAGGCAAGCGATGAGGAGTCGACACAGTGAATTGGGAGAGCACTCATTGGGGGGTTTATTTAACTAAGACATCTTGAAGTTGGAAAACACACAGGGCAAAAATTATATAACATAGAAAATGGTATCATACCCCGTCGGCCTGCCGGACTGCTCCACGGTGATGTCGAGCGTCATGGTCCCCGAGTCGGCTCTCAAAAAAGGCCAGTGTCGCCGCTTAAATAGCACTTTTCAGCACCCACGGCAACACGAACGTCTCGGAACACCACCGCCTCCCACCAATAGGAAAACGGCTTACACGGGCCAGTCAGGCAGGCCGGAGTTAACGATGCTCAACGCGAGCCCTCGTGATCGCGTGCATCCGGCTTTGCTACAAAACTAATACAAACAACACATTCCAGAAATTGGCCGCGACGCACACACGTGGTCTTCGTTCTCTGTACTACGTCGTCAAGAAGACTCCCTGCGGTGCGCCGGCTCGTTTGCTTGAGCACCCTTCTAAGAAAGCCGTCGAAAAAGACAAAAGAACAAGAAAACATTCTACGCGACGCGGTCTTCGCGACAATAGCACCCCAGACGTTCACAGATTGCCTTCCACTACCTTTGACGGCCTGGACGTAATTGGGATCAAACCTTAAAGAAATGAATGTAACTCAAATTAATGACGGTCGGTAACCAATCTAATGGTATGTGATATAAGAAAGCAAGTAAAATGATTTACCTTTTAGAGACTGGCCGGTATACTTTTTGTTTCTGGTCCCACTGAGTACAGAAGGTACTTTCATCGGTAAACACGACGTTTTGCCTATCGTCAACTGTCCATTTGAGATGCTCCTGTGCGAAGGCGAGCCTCTTTGCTTTCGCACTCTAGCAAAGCAGGGGCTTCTGTGCAGCCGTCCTGTTTCTAATCCCCGTGTCACAGCTGCCAGGTGTTCTCGGCCGCCCTCGTGTCCAACGAGATAAGAGACGGCGTGGGAATGTGCGGAGCGAGGTTCGGCGTCCTTTGGAAAAAGGGAAAAAGCCGCCAATTGCCTCCCGAGGAAAAGCTTGGCCTTGCGGGCCGTTTTATCGGCAACGCCTCGGGATGCCGCCGGCAGCGCCAAAGAAACGCAGCCGCCGGGCTGCCCCCCCCCCCCCCCCCGCAGCGGGGCGGCGCGCTTTGTTCATCACGCGAAAGGGAGAAGATGATTCTGGCCCGATTTGGCTGCCACGGCAGTTGACGTCTTGACCAGCAAGAGAGCAGTCAGCGGTGTCGCGAGTCTCGCGTAGTCGTCGGGTATGGAGCAGCCGAAGTGACGAAAACAGTCGTGCACAACATCGGGCCCTCTCTTCGTCTACCGAAGCCACGTGACCGAAGCCGACGAGACGCCAGCGACACCCGTCAGCTCCTATACGTAAGAGTCACGACCATTATTGTTGGACATTTCCGTAGGGCATGATTATTTTCATTTAATGTTCTTTTTATATTCACCGAATTTCGGTGTCAGAACGAAGCGTGCGCTGCGTCGCCCCAGAGATAGTGCATCGAGTTAGTTGTCGTTACGTTTTCTTTTCATCTAGTTATTTTATTACCAATGTTAACGCCTGCGTTGTTTATATTTGTATTGATACCTTGTCGCATGTATTTCCTCCGAGTTCCTGTCGCGCGTGTTCCTATAGTCTGAGTTCATTTCTTTTGTAATTGTCTATTGCCTTGCTCGTGATTAAATGCGTTTGCTTTTGTTTCTAAGCACCTATCCGTGTCTGTCTGAGTGTGCGTCAGTCAGGACCAACACCACCACACGTGCCAACCGCACGGGTCGGCCGGCGAACTCAAAACTAAGTGTACCGCTTCGAGGCTTTTAGGGCGCCGCAGGCCTAAGCGTAAGTGGAAGCCTGCGGGTCTCCCGAAACGCCGCTACTGAACGGCGTGCCTGAACGAAGTGTGTGACACCCCGCCTCTCTCAGCCGTTGCCTAATTAGTTCGTCGGACACACTAAGGACGAGGGCGGACTTTATCTCACTCGCTGTTATGAAGGGGTTGTCACTCACACAGGCGATAATCTGCAGGTCTTCTTCTTAGGTTTTTTTTTCTAGTGACGTAGCGAGGAGCATCTTTGATTCGTCCTTCATCTCGGTAGGCTCGTATGATTCGACCCACTGAAGGCTTACTCACTCCAAGTGCTTGAGCGATTTCCTTCTGCGGTGAGCCGCCCAGTGATATTCCTATAATTCGGAATCTTTTCGCTGGAGGTATACGGGGTTGCATTCTGGAAAAGTTTTGCAAACTATCGTTAGCACGGCCTGTAGAACAGCAGCACTAATACGAAGATTCAAATCGGCCTTAAAGCGTCGCGGCAGCGCTAAACTATGAAGCGCCCGTGGTGTAGAAACGGCATCTCCTACAGGTGAAAAAAAAAAAAAAAAGGCATTTGCGTCGCCACATAACAAATCAACGATCCACATTTGTCACTTATCTCATGCGCGGGGGCGTGTGACGTATCCGCGGATTTCATTTTCTCGGTTGCTTGCTGATCTTCGGAACATAAGATACGGGCAAGATTGGCTGTCTGTCCCATAGAGTTTCCTACTAAAATACTAGAGGGAAAACTGGCGCTGCGATCGTGAATCTGCCATGGGAATGATGGGTGTGACGTGGATTTGTCTAGTCTTCGTGCTTGCGCGTTCAAACGTTTTGGTGGATTTGTTTATTCCTGTTTTTTAACTTCAGTGACGCGAGTGACGTTACTACACTTTTCCATTACGCGAAGAAGGCAGCAGCTGTAATGTACGCTTTACTAGCCTTACCTGTTCTGTGGCTTTACTGCTAGAGATCATCAGACCGTCGCATGTACCAAAGTCGTTTGCAATGATGAGGTGCCATGCAGTGTTTCGTTGCTGTGTTTGTTGATGGATGGCTAGGCTACACATATTATTTGAAGCGGTACTTTACCCAACTTTAGAAATATTCGCGCTGCGTCTCGCGAACCTTATCGATGCAGTTTTTCTGTTTTCTTTTTCTTTTCTTTTTATCAGATATGATAGAATCTGTAACCGTAGGGTCGCTTTCACGGCTGACATACATCTCTTATCAGAAGGCTGTTCGTATATCTTATACTACAGCATTTCAATTCCGCTGTCTGATTAATTCAATGCCGATCGAACACGCCAAGCAGGCGTACAGTTATCGTGCGTAGTAGACGCGCAGTGGACGATAGGCAGACGCGCCTGCCGACGACGCTCAAAAGTCAGCTCAGATAAAAGCTCAGGCACAGTTTCCGATGGAGTTTAACGGCACGGTTGTTAATTTAACGCTACTTTTTAAGTGCGAATGCACTTCTTAAGCGACCCCGAAAACTCCGCCGGCATCCGCGCTCCTCCTCCTCTCCCCTAGCAACGGCGCGAGGAGCGGAGAGGAGCGTCTGTAGCAACGGCACAGCGACATCACGGCCCACGTGACTGCGCGCGCTCCGCCCTCCGCTCCGTGGCTGCGCGCGCCCCGCGCGGGCTCCGCACCGCTCTCCGCGCCGTGACGTCACTAGAGTGTACTAGAATATTTTGAGTGGCGCGACCGCCGGCCGGAGAGGGGCCCTCTCGCATGGAACGCAGCGGCGGAGCTGTAGTCGTCAGACCTTGTTGCTCCGGCCGGCCCGCTAGCGGGCGTCTGCTGCCGGCGCGCTCACAAAAATGTTCGCAGAGTGGCGCGAGTTTATATAAAAGGAACGTAAGAACGGGACCGTTTCATCACACCTGAACTGCAGTACACCCTGCTGGCAATTAATTTGCGCGGGAGAGCGCTGGCAGGTGTAGATAGGCTTATTTTGGTTTTAATCTCCGGAGCCCTCCACTACGGCGTCTCTCATAATCAGAACTGGTTTTGGGACGTTAAACCCCACAAATCAATCAACTTCATATATAAATGTGTGTGTGTGTGTACAAATGCATCATGACAACACTTTAAATCATTAATTACACTTAATCATCATCATCAGTAAAAGTGCTTTGCACTTAAAAACGGCCAGACCTCCGTGGGTCGGCTGGCGCGTGCTCTCTCGCTGCCGTCTCCTTCGCTCGGCTCTGGATGGATGGATGGATGGATGCTATGAGCTTCCCCTTTGTAACGGGGCGGTGACATGTGCGCCACCAGGCTCGTAAGAAGATCTAAGAACTTTTTTTTTCTCTTTTAATTTTCCTCATGCCTTTTAAATTTACTTCAATCAAATCGATCATGCCATATCAAAAACGGAATTTCATATCCCAGTTCCCTGCCCCTTATGGCAGAAATTCCATATTTTTCCCTATAATTATTTTTGTCCGTTCTCTCTAGTTTTCTGCCACCAGTATTCTAACCGTCTCTTACTTATTTCAATCGCGGCTATGTTCAGCTTCCCGTTGTTCGCCCTAAAACTCAAGGCTTCATGTAGGGTGGTGCCCAAACGTACACCTGGGTGGATATTTCCGCATTCAATCAGAACATGCTCTGTCGTTTCCCTATCTTCCTCACAGCATGTGCATTTTTCTTCTTCTTTACTGAATTTCGCTTTATAAACACGCGTTCTAAGGCAGCCCGATCTCGCTTCAAACAATAAAGCGCTTCCTCTTGAATTATCATAAAATGCCTCCCTCTTTATTTCGTTTTTGCCCTCTCGGTAGTTATTCAGAGTCGGTTTTTTTTCCATCGCTGTCCTCCAGTAAATCTTCTCCGCCTCTCTGACTTTTCCCTTTACGCTCTTTGTTGTCAGTTCTCTTAGAGCCGTATATTTACTGGTGAGCCTCCTAGTTCTCTTTCTCCACTGCGTGTCAACGCTCTTTCTATATAAATAGCGGAACACCTTCACTGCCCACCTAACCTCTTTCATATTCCTTAGCCTTTCTTCAAACCTTATTTTGCTCTGCGCTTCCCTTGCCTCAAAACTCGCCCATCCCATATCGCCCTTTACAGCCTCGTTTGTAGTTTTCCCGTGAGCACACAACGCGAGGCGTCCCACAGTTCTTTGATTCACATCCATTCCCGATTGTATCTCTGGCCTCATGCACACCACTGAGTTCCCAAATGTAAGCCCCGGTACCATTACCCCTTTCCACAGACCCCTAAGCACCTCGTACCTATTGTGTCCCCATAACGCTCTGTGCTTCATTATTCCTGCGTTCCTCTTTCCCTTTGCTGCCAAGGCTTTTTCCTGTACCTTCATGTATCTATCACCCTCATTTACCCATACGCCAAGGTACTTGTATTCGCTTACTCTCGGTATTTCTTGGCCCTGTATGTATACCGCCTGGTCGTTGGGATCATTGAATACCATCAATCCGCATTTTGTTACACTAAATCCTAGTCCTAGATCCTCGCCTTCCTTCCCGCATATATTCACCAGCCGTTGTATATCATCTCGACTGTTTGCGAATAAGACAATATCATCAGCATAAAATAAACCCGGAAGCATCTGCTCAAGCATCTGCAGTTTAGTCGCGCGCGCCCCCTCATAGCATCACCCCGTGCTTCGCACTTCCTCATACTCCCCTTCGGGGAAATGCGGGTTTTTTTTTCACAAAACCAACCACCAAGCGATGGGCGATACTGCGCTCCTGCTACGGCCTCGCGCAGGGGCTTGACCCATGCATATAGTTTTTAAAAATACAGTGGAGCACTTGCCCTGCACTAAAAGAAGCGAGCGAAAGCCCGTTTGTTATACTTGGAAGACACATGTACCTTTTACATACTTGAATATGTACACATGTACTTTTACATACTTGAATACAAGAGCAAAAATCTTTATTTCAAGTTTGAACACAGCTACATCTGGAACTTAAACCTGTATGGACGCTGCTAAATCTGGGAACAAGCAGAGGAGGCAACATTGCCATATCGCACAATATTGATAAATTTCTGAGCGTTCCGTACTTTTCTAATCGCGAAAAAGCAACTAGTACCTGCGCACGCACATACTTATTCCGAACTCTTCCATTTTATTGCAATATTTCGTCGTAAACGACCAATTTTTTTGAAGACGCAATGCCGTATGAAGCCAGAAGAACGAAGAGTAGGCAAATCCATGTCATACCCATCATTCCCATGCTGGCTCAGCTACCTTGTTTAAAAACTCCCATAGACACTAGCGCCAGTTTTCCCTCTAGTATTATAGTAGGAAACTCTATGGTCTGTCTGAAGTGAGTTAAAGGGACAGACAACCGCCCAAAACTTGAATTGAGATGACCCCACTGGCGGAAAGATTGTGTGTTGCATTGGCTCTAACGACGCCCATTTTCCTCAATAAACACGGGTTTATGTTTTTATTTCTTCATGCAAAGTCGCGAAAACTGACGTTTGGTAACTCAAGCGTCAAACATGCGAACTAGAGTTAGAGTGCGGTCACGTGGCCTTCAACAAATTTACGCAATATTTTATCTGTTTATTAGTATCGGACGGCATGAAATTTTTGATATTATAAGCTTTTTGTCACTTACAATGTGTAAATAACCCTTCGTTTTTAGCGCACGTTGCTACTGCACGCTTCTGCCGTCACGTGCGAAAGCGTGGTTTCGGGTCTAGCTGGCCTGGCTTGGCTCGGCTATGGCCAGAGTGGCAGCGCCGGAGCCCGGCCATTCATGAAGTAGGCGCGGACATGCGAAAGAACGCCTTACAAATACAAGATCGGCCTGGCAAACAATGCCAGCTCGTCGCACCGTCTTTTTATTTCGAAAAGTAATTGAACAGGTCAAAGTGTGGGTGGTTAATCACTGCTACGCTCCCTCCTGCGAAAGCGGAACGATGTCCGGAAGCGAGGCGGATTATCGGCATCGCGATCACTTTTCAACGTTGCTAGAGTGCGCACTCTGCCTTTTTTTAGAGGCTTCTAAGATCGAAAAATTCCGCGTGCGAAATATCCACGCGCTTTTGGAAGTAACCGCTCCAGGTGAAAATAGTACAGAGGGCGAGCTTTCCATTGCGCCATAAAAATAAGGGTCATTAAAAATCGGTTGTCAGTCCCTTTAAGGAGCTTCGCCCCTAAAACAATATAAGTTTACTGACGTTGCGGCCGGTGGACCGGCCTTCATCAGGGTGAAAAGGTGTTACAGAGCACCTTGCTTTTAAGGGTACGGGAAGGGGAGAGAGTGCGGCTACAAAGGCGTACGTCTGTACAGGGAATGGCTACGAAGTCTGCCTGGACAGAACACGTGATCGGCTGCGGCGAGTCGCGAAGCGACACTGTAGCCTGTCAATTAACAGCAAGGCGGCACACTTACACGCGCTTTTGAAAGTAACCGCTGCAAGTGAAAACAGTACAGGGGGCGAGCTTTCCATTGCGCCATAAAAAGAAGGGTCCTTAAAAATCGGTTGTCAGTCCCTTTAATGCGGGGCGACGTTCTCACGAAGGAACAGCCAAGCAGACGATGGGCCCAGCTGAGCGCGCTTCATGGGCATGCGCTTACTCTCGCCCTGTTACTCTCGCGCAGGATAGCTAAAGATTTGGGCGGCTGTACAGCATCTGGAGCGGCCGCAGGGATCAGATGTTGGCTTAGTCTTTATTTTCTCTTTCTGCATGAATGAGCATGTTTTGCATCAAATGAGCATAAACTGGTGTCCCGCGTGGCGGCGCGACTCTACACCTGGCACGAAAAATTTCGGGATGGGGGCGCACGTGCCCGGTGTGCCCCCCCCTGGCTACGCCTCTGCCGCCCTGGTTGGCTGGCTTGCATATCCTGCTCTCTTTTTGAACGGCCCCTAGCCCGGCCAAGCGCATCGCCCGCCCCTAAGTTACTCACCATCTTCTCATGAGGACCTCCACGACACGTGGACAACGTTCCCATCCCAGTCCGAAGCCAGACTGTCTCTGCAGGTCCCTTCGAAAATTCAAAGCGACGCGCGGCGCGGGAACGCGG